>DWGO01000689.1:0-11224 GCA_018247635.1 Eurytides dolicaon deicoon
AGCGAAGACCATCCCCGCGTCTATGCGTGCCTTAACAGGTCCCATAGCGGTAATGCCGAAACTGACCGACCGACTCATCGACCACCTCAAAGTGGCTTCAGATTACGCACTTCAACAGATCCCTTACGCATAGATCGTATTTCTTGGCGATTAAAATGTCCTTCAAGCTGAGTGGCTTGGCTCACGAATCACCGATTATGCGGGGAGATCTGTTCACGATTTTGCCCTGAAAATGATCTGACTCAGCTGGTAGCTTCACCTACGCAGATTTCAGATATGTTGGATAATACACCTTTCCTGTTGGATTTTCTGCTAACCAGACATCCGGACTATCATCAAATTATATATAATAATATAATACTATCATTTGTCGATGCACCCTTGAGTTCGTCAGACCATAGTTTGGTCCGGAGCGTGGTAACTTATTAAGTGCCCATTGCGCTCCGCAAGATGTCGCCGTGTGTGGCACTACAGATCCACAGATTGGGATGGGATGCGGTCGTTCTTTGCATCCTATCCTTGGGGGCAAGTTTGTTTCTCACAGGATAATCCCAGTGCAGTTGCCGATTCTGTCGATGATGTAGTGCTTCAGGGGGTGCAACACTTTATTCCATCCGCTGTGGTACCCATTGGATGCAGATCAGGCTCATTCGGAATTCTTGGCGTCGACATATCAAGGGACGTTCAATTTCGCAGTCAATTGGAATGGAAAGCTTAATTGGTTTCTAAAAAGCACGGTGACCTCAACAGATAGAGACAGTATTTCCAATCGGCCCACCACCTCCAACTTTATAAGGCTCAAGTCCGGCCGCACATGGAATACTGTTCTCATCTCTGGGCGTGGGCACCCAAATACCAGCTTCTTCCTTTTGACCGCATCCAACGTAGAGCCGAGTCGCTCTACGTTAGATACGGTCAAAAGGACCCTTGGCCCTACGAAGAGAAGTTTCATCTCTCTGCTTATTATATACAATGTACCGCAAGGAGTGCTCAGACTAATTCTTTGGACTAATACCTGCTACTAAATTTCGCCACAATTCAACGTGGAAAACTGTCAAATACAATCGCTTCCATCTCGATGGCTGGAAATCTATCACCGTGCGCTTTGTACGGCATTTTTTGCTTCGCACAACAAACGTTTGGAATAAGTTGTCACCAGTGGTATTTCCGGACCGATACGACTTAGAGGCCTTCAAGAAGGGAGTTTCGAATGTCCATGGGCAGTGGTGATCACTTACCATCAGGTGAGCCGTTCGCTCGTCTGCCTCCTACTCCATAAAAAAAGTTCTTTCTGCGTAGATTGGAGCAAAAATTAGTTTTGAAATGTAAGTAACCGGGATTGACATTGACAGTTGGACATCTAACACCTTCAGTCCGTCCCGTGACCATGAACGTTGTAAAGTGTTTGAAACGTCGGGAAATTCTACATTTAAAATTAAACGCAATAAAATCCGTAAATAGTTTTATTTTATAATTACTTTATATTGTTCTGATTTGCTTATTATCACAGAATGTGTTGCTTAGTATTGCGTCGTATTAGATATCGTCTTTCTTTGGACGGATCAATGTTATTCTCACTTGTTTACGTAAAATCGTGAAGGCACGTGTTTCAACTCCGAGAAAATAGGTCGTATATCACTGTGTGTATAATTAAAACATAAATTAGTAGAATGTTCTTTTTATCGTTGTTTAATAAAGTGGTAAATATATTAATGCAAAATTATGTATAAAATTAAATTAAGCTTATAATTATTTATCAATTAAACTATGTATAAATAATATATTATTAATGGGGAACAAGACCCCATATGAACAAATATGCAAGAGTACCTTCCATTGCATGGATTTTTACTAAATAATACTCCAAATTATCTGATTATAAGGACATATATAAGGAAGACATTTTAGCTTTCTCCACTTCTGAAATGTATTTTAATAATATATCGCATTAGATAGATTAACATAATATCAAATGTGGCTGGATAATTAATATTCAGTCATTACCGTTTTCTGTTTATAAATTGTTAACTGGATATGTTGAGAACATTTCATTTGTTCTTTGAACTTCTCATAATTCATGATAAACTTTTAGTCATAATATTATGAAAAGCAATATTCAGTTGCAAAGTATTGTACAAAAGATATTCGTACCATTAACAGTTATTTTAACAGAAAAGAACAAGTATTTATAGATTTGTTTCTTTACAGAGATAGAAGGGAACAGGAGCAACAGGCGATGCTGGAAAAGCAGCAGAAAGAAAAAGAAAGAGAAAGAATGGAACGGGAGCGTGAGAGGGAACGTGAAAGGGAGAGGGAGAGGGAAAAGCAGGAAAGAGAAGAAAAAGAAAGAAGAGAACAAGAGAACGCTGCGTCGAAACTTGTTTCGAGACACTTCGAGGAATCTCTTAGACTGGCTAATCAGAAGGTAAATACTCTCACCGAGATATCTTTATGGCACTTTAAAATTATCGCATATTGTCGTCAAGTTAACATTTTGATAAACATGTTTAATTCACCACTGTTAACATTATTAAATATGCTTTTTTAATTTAATTTTTAATATTAATATTTATTTAACAGCGTGAGCGCAGCATGTCGCAGCACGGAGCAACATGGCCTTTACTTAATAGTCTTTCCGCCCGTGGGGTTGGGCCCGTCGGTGGCGTCGGCGTCAGCGCCGCAGATCATGAACGTCTACGTGCCGATGCGCGGTACTATTCACCACCGGCCGATTATAACCCGCATGCTCCGCGGCACTCGATACCCAAGCCCGATAAATCCCATCCCGGGCTGCCTAAAGGAGAGCCTAACTTCGCCCCTTATAATTACCCCTCTTACCGAGGCTATGAAAAGTTAAAGGACCAGCACCTGCCGGCGCCACCGCCTCTAGTGCCCGAGAAGAACTCTGTTATAGTCAAGCACGACGCCAAACAGATACATCTCGAACAAAAACACCCGTACCCTAGTAAGCCACGGAATGAGCCATCCCACTTCTTGCCGCGGCCTCATCGAACGGGGCTGTCGCCTCATGCGCCGCCTCATCCACATCCGCATCCAGCATTGCAGACTTCGCCCCACGCGGCCCTGCCGGTGCAGGACAAATCCAGGCGGATGTACCAGCCGCCGCAGCGCTCGCCCGCGTACTATCAAACGACACCGGCCAAGCCCAAGGTGTCGAGTCCGGCGCCGCCGCACATCTACGGCAAGCCCGGCAACTCGCCCAGTCCCGCGCACTACACCGTCGCGGTGGAGCCACCGCCGCTGCAACTCACCAAAGCGGAGCCACCCCCCGTGCCCTACCCGCCGCCGTCCGCCTACTCGCCCGCGCTGCGCACTCGCCCTCCGCCCGTGGCGCACTGTCGCATCACACCGGAGCCTCGTGCGCCGCCTCGGGCACACGGCGATCAGGCCGCGCCCTCGATGGCCGCCTGCCAGACGCAGCCGTTGGACCTGGGCATCGTCCGCGACGATCCCGACAGGCTGTCACCTCGACGCCGCTATCCGTTCGAACCGGCGGACACCGATCCCAAGAGGCGGCGGATGGACGAGCTGCCGGCGCCCGAGCCTCTGATCGCGGCTGCGGCGAGTGTAGGGCGCACGCCGCTCGGTTCGGAGCCGGCACCCCAAGCGCCAGGGCCGCCTTGCGACGTACGCGTGCCTTCCGCTGACGGCAGCGTGGAGACTCCTGAAAAGGCAGCTGGCGCCTCTCCTGCGCCGCAGATCACGCCGGCTGCCAGCCCCGCGCCCCCTACGCCCGTGCCCCCTGCCTCCGCCTCGCCGCCCATGACGGCGCCCACGCCGCCCGCGCCCCCCCAGACGCCGCCAGTCACGCCGCTCGCGGACAACGACACGCCGGCCAAAGTGGCCTCTCCGACTCCTCGCGACAACGCCGCGCCCGTGCGACATCTGGGCAAGAAGGCCTGGTTGCAGCGCCACGAGACGGCGCCAATAGGCGAGGGCGACTGCTCCGGCGGCGGTGGCACTTGCATCACTCTGCCTATGACCATTAACCGCGTCTCCGAGCCGGACGACTCGAGTTCCAACATAGTGATGCCTGTGGCTGCGAAATCCATCCAACGTGGCGCACGCAAAACCTCTAAACCACGGAAGCCGAAGGAGGCGAACGGACGGGTGGACGACGCCGAGGAGGATAGCTCTAGTTCAGATCGGGAGTCGAACGCACCGCCGAAGCGAAAGCCGCCCAAGGCGAAGCGGAAAAAGGGTACGCTACCTAGGAAGGTGGGGGACGAGCCGAAAAAGAAGAAGGCCTCGGACAGTGGTAGCGAGAGTGACAAGGAAAGCGACGACAAGGACTCTGATTCGGGTGGGAGCGGAAGCGGTAGCGGGAGTACGTCGAGCAAACGGGGCGGTGGGAGTCGAGCTCGTGGCAGACGATCGAGGGGCGGCGGCCGAGGAGGGGGGAGGCGGAAGGACGAGTCGCGGCGCACGCCCTCCTCCTCGGTGAGGCCGAGCAGCGAGTCGTTCCTGCAGAACGGGCCCTGCTTCGAGGTGGCGCCCCGTCTCGCCAAGTGCCGCGAGTGCCGCTGGTCGCCCGCTCAGCGCGACAAGGATATGCCTAACATCTTCTGCCGCTTCTACGCCTTCCGGAGGCTCAAGTGCGCCAAGAACCGCCAGCTCGCTATCGCCGGCTTCTCCGACCCCTACAAGGACGCCGAGGAGGTAACTAAAACTTCTAATAAAGTTAACACTCATTAGAACTCAATGAATCTATTAATCATTCAAAAGTTCGAATCAAAATAAATAATACTTTAATTTACTTCCGTAAAAATAGATTAATGTTACGAGAAGGCCGTTTAGTCGAAAAAAAAAATCATATTGTTTCACCAAGTAAAATTAGTCATTATTTTTAAGTAATACTGATTATATAATCGTTCACAGGAGGACCGGAAACTTTGGCTGTCTTCATCGGCCGGCGCCGCTGAATTGGATATTGAGATGAGCTGCTTCCTCTTGCGAGAGATCGGCGATCAATTCTGTGAACTGCTACAACAAGAGAAAGAGGCCGAGTCCCATCACTTAAACGAGGGTAACTGTCATTTTGTAATGTAAATTTAATGTTATTGTAACATTTATCGTATTTGAACTATTATACCATATCTATCTATCTATCTAAAGTACTTCTTGATAGATGGGGACACTAGATAATAAATATTGCTAAAAGCTAGAGTAAGTGATGAAGAATATTGGATAAATATAAAGACAGTTTATACCACAAAGCATTGGTTTCTTACACTTTTGAAGCAGTAATACTTTGATCAATTAGGCACGGACATGAGGAAATAATTTACATAATTGCTAGCTACTTCCAATAGTAGTTATATGTGTAAGTTTGATATACATATCTCATGATAAAATATTTTTATTCGCAGACAAGACAATAGCGTGGAAACGCGTCGTTCAGGGAGTGCGCGAAATGTGCGATGTGTGCGAAACGACGTTGTTCAACTTCCATTGGACCTGTGGGAAATGTGGTTTTGTCGTATGCCTCGACTGCTATAAGGTGAATATAGAAATTGAATTGTTCCAATAATGTTTACAGCTTTACGGCGGCTTTTGCTGCCCCTATAACCGTGTAGAAATGTTTAAATAGCGTTTTATATATAAAAATATATTGTTTTTAAGTCGGATCCATTGAAAAAAATCTATAAAACCAACTGCAATTTAAAAAAAAAGACAAGTATAAATTTCAGTTATTATATGTGGCAGTAATACTTAACCTGAAACAATTTGTTGTACGTTTAATCATTGGTTTGACATTGAAATAGTATGTGAGTAATATTTTTTTTTTGTTTAGTCACGGACGTCTGGTGAATCTGGCAACTCCAGCAGTAGCGAATCAAATAGCTCAAGTAGCGCCACTACCAATGGCGAAAGAGATTCTTTCGGGTAAGATTTGTTTTATATTATTTTATAATGGGGGTACGTTTAATATAAAGAGAGAGAGAGGGTATGGCTGTATTCTAAGAGATTATCAAAAATTTATCTGAAAATAAATAACACACATTAAAAAACTAAACCATAGTTAACCACAAGTATACAGTATAGAAAAAAAAAACATTTCAAAAGTGAAAAAAATAAGAAGTATTCTCTTAGCTCTCGATGACAGCTTGGGCATATAAATCATATGGGAAACAAAAAAATTGAGGATGGGTTGGGCTTTAAGTAAGCATGTTAAGAAAGCAACATTTTGAAAAAGGAAAATTGTGCAGATTTATTCCTAAATGTTTAAAATTGTCTGTGGGGCTTAGCTTTTGATTAGACAGTCATGTTTTTCTCTTAGATTAAGTAACGAGTCGAGAAAGTCGTGCGCCTGATGGTAAACGCAACGCCTGCCCATAACAATACAGTACAAATCAGAACCTGCCTTTCTTTGCGCTTGTCACCCAAAGATTAACGATGTTCTCTCTCTATACCAAGTTATTACTCTGACATCATTGCCTTTCAAATCGAAACACAGAAGTGCATCAACATTAGTGCTTAGTGCTAAACTGCTCACCGCATATGACTCGGTGTGGTGGTTTTTTTAGCACGAGTTAAAGTGACGAGACGAGCAAGTCGTGTACCTGATAGTAAGCGTTACGGCTGCCAATACAATACTACACAGGGCGTGCTTAGCACTGTACCTGTGCTCGTCACCTATAGATACCTTGGAATTACTCTGACATTATTGCCCTTCAAACCGGAACACAGTAGTGTTTACACACTGCTGCTCGTCTGCAGAATATCTGGCAATGCAGTGGTACCGCTCCAGTCGGACTCTACTACTCTTGGAGTCCTACCACCTAGGCTTAAATAAATTAAAAAAAAATCTTAAATGTATTCCGTTTGTCTGGTGCAGGTGGCTGACATGCACGAGCGGCGGCGCCCACTCGGCGCGGCGGCTGTTGCTGACGCAGATCGCCCCCGGGGGGTCGTTGGCCGCGGCCGCCAGGAGGGCGCACGAAGCGCGCGCTGCCTTCGCCCTCCCGCCCTGCGCCTGCGGAAACAGCGCCGTGCCCCGCGCCAAGGACCGCGCCCTAGCCAAGGCGCTGCTGCAACAAGCACTCAATAAGGTAGCCCCTCGCAAACTTCTATCAAACTCGTAGATTAGCATTCGGTATTCGGATCTTAGCATTCGGTATTGGGATCTTAGCATTCGGTATTCGGATCTTAGTATTCGGTATTCAGATCTTAGCATTCGATATTTGGATCTTAGCATTCGGTATTCGGATCCTAGCATTTGGTATTGGGATCTTAGCATTCGTTATTCGGAACTTAGCATTCGGAATTTTTTACGAGATAAAGTAACGAGACAAGCAAGTCGTGCGCCTGATGGTAAGCGACACGCCTTTAAATAATAACAGTATGTGCTCGGTCGACACAGAGCGTGCTCGGCTCTGTGCTTCGCTCGTCACTCAGAGATATAAGATGGTCTCTTTGCCCTTCAAACCGCAATATAGTAGTGCTTACACACTACTGCTTGGCGGCAGAATATCTTGCAAAGCATTGTTACCGCCCCAGGCGGACTCTGTAAGAGCCTACCACATATAAAAACATACATTACAACGATTTCGGAAGTTTTTGCTCACTTCGTTTATCAATTTCTATAAAAAAATAACAGAGTCCACTACGTGTTCTCTCAAAATTGGGTTATCAGATTTATCAAATAAAATGAACCTTTATATTGTCAGTAAAATTATACTATTTACGTTTTCGTATTTTAATTTTGCGGAGTGAATATGAAAACCTAAGTTTCGGGATAAGTTTCTCGAGACAAAACATGAAACCAATGATCAATCCAAAAATACAATATTAAAATAATCAAAATCACATAGACACTGAACATTTAACATTCTTGAAATCACAAAAATGTCATTAAAACTTTCTTATACAACATATTAAAACTTTCTTATACAACATATTCTTTTGTCCACAGAACATTAAAAAGGAGGAAGTCAAAGAGGAGAGCTCAACCAACGGTTCGTCGCCAGTGAAATCGGAAAACGGAAAGACCAACAGTAGCTCAATAGTCAGTTGGTTATCTGACATACCGATGAAAACGGAAACTAAGGAGGAGAAATCCGATACCAGTTCATCCGACTCCGATGAGGGCGGGAACTTCTCGACGCTTCGAGAGTTATTAATAAGACCCGCACCAGAAGGCGGTGATACGCAGCCTAAGAAGAAACAAAAGAAGAACAAAGGAGATCTCCTGGATGACGTCATATCTAGCGTTGTCGAAGAGAAGAAAGACGAAGATGGGGAAGAAAAGCCCTTTGCGTTGTCCGACGTAGTGAAACGCTACGACAGAGGTGGCCGCGGCAGGGATGACCTCCCCATTCGCATTATGACCCTGACTGAATCAAAACTACTCTATCCCGACGTGCCGCATGCGTGGCTTTGCGACGGCAAGCTGTTGCATCTAACCGATCCCGTTCACACTGGCAATTACAAACCGTTCCAGGTAAGAAAGTTATATATATACGATGTTTCTTTAAGCGAGGTTTCGGAATCCATTTCACCAATCAAAATTTCTAAATAAATTACTAACTTGTTACTTTATTAAAAATTGTTTTGTCAAAGTAAACTCCCATAAAATATTCTTTGTGATAAAAGTTTGATTTATAATATCATTGCATTTTTACAGGACCAGTGGAAACGTGGCCAACCCGTTCTAGTCTCCGACGTGTCCAGCTTATTAGATAAGGACCTGTGGAGTCCCGAGAGTTTCTCTCGTGACTTCGGCGACACCCGTGTCGACCTCGTCAACTGCGCCTCCGGTTTAGTGGTGCCCAACCAGCCCGCCAGGAAATTCTGGGACGGGTTCGATCTCGCCGCCAAGAGGTTAAGAGACGAGCGCGGTGCCCCAATGGTGTTGAAATTGAAAGACTGGCCTCCGGGTGAAGACTTTGCCGAGCTGCTCCCCGCTCGCTTCGACGATTTGATGCGCGTGTTGCCCTTAAGCGAGTACACGTCACGTAATGGGAAGCTGAACCTAGCCGCACGTCTGCCCGAGTGCTTCGTGCGCCCCGATTTAGGACCTAAGATGTATACAGCGTACGGCGGCGCCGGTGGTACCACCAACCTGCATCTAGATGTGAGCGACGCAGTGAACGTGATGGTGCACGCCAGCGCTCCTGCCGATGCACCAGAGAGGGCGCGTGAGGCCGCTCGTGCCGCAGAAGAGGCGGGCGTCGACGTCCTATCGAGGAAACGGGCTCGTGTCAAACCGCCCGCTGCGCTGTGGCACATATACGCCGCCAAAGACGCTGACAAGATTCGTGACTTCCTAGTTAGAGCCGAGCTCGAGCGCGGCGCCAGACCCCGGCCTCAACACGACCCCGTACACGACCAGACCTGGTATTTAGACGCCGCACTTCGCGAACGCCTCTACCGGGAGTACGGAGTGGAGGGATACGCCATCCTACAATGTCCGGGCGATGCCGTCTTCGTTCCGGCCGGCGCACCCCATCAAGTCCGCAATTTGCTTGACTGCATCAAAGTGGCGGAGGACTTTGTCTCGCCGGAGAACGTGTCGCGGTGCTTCGAACTCGCCCAAGAGTTCCGACGCCTGTCCCGCCAGCACGCCAACAAGGAGGACAAGCTGCAGATCAAGAACATCGTGTACCACGCGGTGAAGGACTCCCTCTGCTGCCTCGAGGAGGCCCTCGACGAAGCCAAGTGATGTCGACCGGCCACCCTAACCCCATTTGATCTCAACTTCGAACGTAACGTTAATCGCTAAGTTCCGCATTTAAACGTAAGATTGGGAGCGAGTGTGATACGCGCTGTGCGCCGTTTCCGTGTAGATGCCATTAAGCGTAAAGTGAGTGGGTCGTGTGCCGGTTGTGTGTTCTGTATTATGTACTCGAAATGTGATTTAGTCCGGCGGTCGCGATCGGTGTATGTGCAATGTAAATTAGTCTGAATATGGTGATATTGTTGAGATGTGGATATGTTTTTATGTTCCTTAATTGAAATACAAAAAAAAACTTTTCAGGTTATTTACAGCTTAATTGTAGTTATAGTGATATGTATGTAATGTGTAAATTTTTTAATTCGAATTCCATCGAGTACATATTAAGAAGTGTATACTTTTAAGTTATTATATTGAAGTAAAACGTATTCGCTCGAAGCATTGTACATTAAATACGGCGTGTAGATAAGTTTCTCCTATATTATTAGATTTCTCAATTTGTTTGGTATGTTACAAAAAATCAATAGTTAAACGAAATATGTGACAATTTTATTTTGTCCTTATTGCTGTATTAGGCGAAAGCAAGTTTTTTTTGTACTGTGTATATTATGTATGGTTATAAGTTGGAATAAAAAAAAAGATGTTTATATTAAAAGTGGTTTTATTTTCCTTATTAACGTATTTGAAAAAAATATTTCACTATGTGAATATTTCAAAATATATTAATCAAATTAATACATACACACTATTTTATGTTCCTAAGAATTTGTTTGAGTGTGCATTGATTTGGCACAGTTATATTATTAAAATAAATTGAATCAACATTTTAATTTATTGATATTTCAATATTGATTACGAAGCTTTGTTTTATGTAAAATGGTTTTAAAAAACTATGAAGGGAAAGAAAAAATATCAATTTTGTTTTTGTTCCCAGCTGAAACTGGAAGCTATAGAAATTCTATGTATAGAGTTGAGCAAAGTACAAAAAGCCCAACTAATAAAGATAAACCTTAATGGCCTATTTTACAATAACATTAGAGGAATAATATTGTGTTAACGTTTATATTTATTTTACTGGTAGACTCCAGTGTTGGAGGTTCTTTATTTGTTGATACTTAATCCATATAGATACTCTAAAGCTTATCTTTAGAACCTCAACCAAGTTCGTATGGTATTACTCAATAAAAAAGTGAATAGATACTAACGTTATTATTTCTTTGTCCTATTACTCAATTTTGAAATTCGAATATTTCTTTAATTTTTTTCACCACGATATTTGGTCAACTTTCTAAATTAGTGTTGTAAAAAGAATTTGACATGAATTTTCGAGAAAATTATTTTGGCGCCATCTGTCAAACCAGCGTATTAATAAGGAAAAATCATTTTAAGGTTCTTCTGCTATTCGTCGCGAGATGCCGCTTTGCTATAATTTTATTATTTCTCAGAAGACAAAATACGCAAAAATCGCATAATTTATGCTCTTATATAGCGATTTTTATTAAAAAAATATGTTATATAAAATAATAC
>DWGO01000690.1:0-11223 GCA_018247635.1 Eurytides dolicaon deicoon
CACAAACAAGCGTGTGATCTTATTTGATTTTAGTATCTTTCAACCATAGCCAACGTACGGACGCGCTAACATGCCTCAATATGCTTTAAAGAATTACAAAAATAACCACCGTACCAGTAAAGTTTCAGAAGAAGTGTGTTTATTTCCGTAAGTAAATATCAGTTTAAGTTTTACGGTACTTTAAAATCATTTTTAAATTGTGATTAAAGTTTTATATATTCGAAATAATAAAATTTCGTCGTTTGGCCAATGCGTCAACGTCAAACAACCAACAAAAATCAGGTTTTTTGTAGCACTGTGCTGTTATGGGCAGGCGTCTCACTTACCAATTGGCGTACGTCTTGCTCGTCACGAAACTTCATCTAATAAAACAAAAAACTTATCCCACGTCAATAAATTTTAGAAGTTTTAATAGCGCTTAAAACAATACCATGAGTCACCGAAGTTGAAATAGTTGTCTGAACACTTCATAGCGGCGGTAAACCATTTAAACAGATATGGGAATTAGTCATCAGTAAGCTGACGAGAGCCGTACTATAAATATAGTTTGTTCCATGACAAAATAGTTTAGCAAACTGTAAACTATTTAGTTTAACCCTTTCTTTACGCCAGCCCAATTCGCAGTCACCACTAAATGAGAACTTACTTTTTTAAGTGTTACACAATTACATATTTGGAGACTGAAATTATTATAAATTAAAATATCATGTAAGGTATTAAAAAAATAGTATAAAATAGTAAAAAATAGTATAAAATAGTTAAATAGTAATAGTAAAAAATTCAAAGTAATTCGGCGCTCGTAACGATAGGGTTAAAATTGAACATTAAAAAAAATATTATAATACATGATTACATACATACAACAGTCTGTTCAATCAACGCCTACTTGTATTGAATACCTTATATAATTTGTTCAATTTAACTTCCAAGATCCAAAAAAATAAAATCTAATCATTGCCTAAAAGGACTTCTAATAAAATCAATGCCCACAACCGTGTAAATCTAAACTTATAGAATACATTGGAATGAAGAACTGAGATCTTTGCCTTATTCTTCTTTGCCTTATACTATACATAAAACAAGTCACTACTATTTACAGTAAGCAACTAAAATAAAATTAATTGTTTAAAATGCACCTTTGGTTTCGATCTCACGAACTTAAATATAAAAACGCGAATCGACTTCCCCCAATAGTAGGTCCACTTGATTAAATGAGCTTCGATATTCATCAGCAAAGGGGCCTTGAAAGGCTTAGCAGCAGCACATCGGTGGGAACTAATCACAGACGGCTACTCTCTCATTCCTTGTGTATCGAATAACATCTTAAATTCACACCATCAATATAATTAAATCGAAGGAGTCGTTCCGTGTGTGAGTTGTAAGAAATTGATTCGAGATTGATGTAGACTTTTAATGAGTTAAAACGTTCCGTGCTAAGTAATTTTTTGCCTGACTTGTCTTTTTCAGGCCATTTGAAATTCGGACTAAAGATTGATTATTATCACACGATATTTCATTACATCACCGATCTGTAACTCTCCTGTTTAAAGTAATTATCACATAGTGTATCACTTGCGCCTCTGAATACATAATATAATTATGATTGCGTGTACCACCGGTGGTACAGGTGACCTAAACATCAAGTACAACTGTACCACAGGTGTTATACACGACACGGAACGTCTTACCAACTCAATAACCCTTTGGCACCAGGGCATTTATGTCCGTCACGTTGGTTACAAAGTGAGGCCAGCGCTTTATTATGTTGAATACCGTATCGCCGGGGCTAAGTGTGGACATCAGTTGCCTATGGGCGAACAGTTTGTAGTCTTTGGCTATTTTACCTGATGCTACTCCCATCTCGATTAGCTTTCTGCACGCCTCCACTTGTTGCAAGGGGGGCTCTTCGCTGTTGAAGGTGCCTATGAAAGCGATCGCAATGCTGTACTTGTTATAGCCCTTCGTGTGAGCGCCGACGTAATCCCAGCCGCGGCCGTAGTACGCCGAGCCGTCGCCCCCCACCAAGAAATTGTAGCCGATATCGTCCCAGCCCCGCGACTCCACGTGGAACATCTGGATGAGACGGACCCTCAGCACGCACTGGCTCTGGAACGCGACGATGACGACGTGAATGCCGGGCGCATTTTAAATGTAAGGAGGGAAATGTATGAACGAGAACGATGTAGAGAGGACGAGGGAGGCATCGCAAGAGCAGTAAAATTATAAGAGTGTAAAAAAAGGTAACGGAAGATAATGAAGACCAAAAAAGAGGTTTGTCACGTGTATCTTAGGGAGAAGGAAAATTAAGGGAGTGTATGAGAAGAAGTGAATGAAAAGGAGAAAAATTTTAAAACATTTTAGATAAGGGTAAGACATACACCTCGTATAAGAAATATAAGAATAAAAAGAAAAGAAAATGCAAAATATCTAGAAGAAGAATCTAGGGTAAGAATCATTGAGTTGAAACAATAATTGAATGAAACACTAAAAGAAATTTGGGAAAATAAACCGAATTGCGCTACATATTAGGGAACATAAAATAGACTCATCTAAAAGATTTTTCGAAAAAATTTAATAAAATATTAGAAAGTCTTTCATTCCATGTAAAGGTTTAAACTAAATGTATTATTTTAAAGCAAACATCTTTAACAATTGTTAATTGTAATAAAACATTGTAAATCACTGTACTCGTAGGCTGTTGCACTACACGGGTTCTCTTAACACAGTAGTGTTAACTATAATATACTTTAATTTTAAATTCTGCTTTAAAATACTCAGTTGAGAAAGTAATCACAACAGTGCATTTGTGAATTATTATAATCTGTAAAGTACATTATTTTTAATTCCTCACAATCTGACTTCAATGACGATTCTAAAGGGCTCATAGTGCTTGTGCGTAAAAGTCTAATTGAATAAAGCTCAATTTCATTTCATTTATTAATTTTATTTATATTTCTCAACTTTCCAGGTCAATTTCTAATTCTTTTTTACGAGATAAAGTGACGAGACGAGCAAGTCGTGCGCCTGATGGTAAGCGTCTCGCCTACCCATAACAACACAGTACCACACAGAGAATGCTTGGCTCTGTGCTGCGCTCGTCACCCAGAGATATTAGATGGTCTATCTCTTTGCCTTGTAATTTCGCTGGCATCATTGCCCTTCAAACTGAAACACAGTAGTGCTTACACACTACTGCTTGGCAGCAGAATATCTGGCAACACAGTGGTTCCGCCCCAGTCGGACAGCATTATAAGCAAGAGTCTTACCACTTAGAAGCTTTTTTTTTCATTTAAGAAGTACTTTCTTTATGAGATAAAGTGACGAAACGAGCGAGTCGTGCACCTGATGGTAAGCCTTCCGCCTGTCCATAACAAACAAACAGAGCGTGCTTGGCTCTGTGCTGCGCTCGTCACCTAGAGATATTATTTGATCTATCTCTTTGCCCTGCAATTTCGTAGGCATCGTTGCCCTTCAAACCAAACCAGAGTAGTGCTTACACACTACTGCTTGGCGGCAGAACATCTGGCAATGCAGTGGTACCGCCCCAGTCGGACTCTGCACACTTATTTCTTTTTATCGGTAAAAACATACTTCTAACGTACTTCTGCCAATGTACACGCACATCTGGAGTTTTATTTATTTATGTCGTTTAGTAACTTTCGCAACTGGCTGTGGAGAAAAAAATAAGGGATGGAAAAACTTAAAAACATCCTCACTTGCACGTCGCAGCTCTCGGTGGCGGTATGCGTTATTATCACCCAAGGCGCTGGGTGCACAAGTTTGTCGAGTTTATTCGACTCGGGTTGGGCGAGCCAATCGGTACGCGAAACGATTCTCAGATGATCCGGCGCAATCAACAATGGATCGGCTGAAAGAAAACTTGCAAATTTAATAAAACATTTGTACAACATCTTTAAAGAGATCATAATAAAGCAATGAACAGGGGATCCGGTGAAAGGAAACCAGAGAATTTATATTAGACTGAGATAAAAAAATTTATAGCCGCATGATACTATTTCTTACGGTAAACTTATTCTTTTAGGGGATTCATCGCCTAAATTTGCCTTTGATTTATTATCATCAGCGCGTATGAGTTATTTGAACGCATTTTTAATAATAATGTTTATATCGATCGATTCCGTAAGAATCGATGTTTCAAAAAGCATATAATTATCATTTAAACATGCTTTACTAAGTTTGTTTTGACGGTTGGAATAAAGTTATACATCCACAACTATGGGGATATTATTATATTCTACGCCAACGATAAGAGTTTCATGATATTTCTTGAGTATAACTCTCGACTATACTCGTCACATTTTCGTGGCATCAGTCCCTTTAATGATTTAATTGCAATATGAAAAAGCAAATTACATGTGTTGCCAGAACGAAATATTTTCAATGCGACCTAATGAATGTATGCAAGGCAACACAAGTTCCATAATGCAAGAGATAAATACCTTTTCCTCTTTCATACATGCATATGTAGCGAGATGAGACGCTCGCATTGGAAACTTTCTTCTTAGTCTCTTTATTTATGTTATCATCGCATTCTGATGCCACAGCTGTTAGTATTATATTGTAAGAGTACGAGGTCAAGGACAGTGCTAATAATATAATGATCGTTAAGAATATAACTGAGAATATTTCATAATTTAACTCCGTCACCGTTGAGTTAGCTGAAATATTGTTAACCATATATTAATACCAAACAATTTGGAAATTTGAACTTAACAATTATAATGAACAACTAGGAAAAGGTACTGTGCATGGTCCTTCAACACAACCACTTAAAGCCCTCTTTTAATGAAATGGTCTTTCGTAATGGTGATGATGATGTAATTGTAATAAATCAAATATAATAAAGCAATGATTATTAAAAAATGACATGTCAATTAGTTATAAAAATGATTAAATAAAAAAATTATAAAGACAAAATTAGATCTATGTTTCTCTATTCGCTGTCTAACTGTTTATGTAACTGAAAGGGTCTATACATTTAAAACATATTTGTAAAAATTTTCCATTTTTAAAATAAACATTCACTTTGATAGATTTCTGGATTAGTCTAGCATTGTGCTAGACTAATCCAGAAATCTATGTTGGATGCAGCAAAAACTTTAAAAAAATTATATGCCTAAGAAAGATGTACATTAATCAGGTACACAATTTAATAAATGTTAATTAATAAATATTTTTATTGCATTGTGATCAAAGCATACTCAGTTAATGCTATTATGTTGTACTTGTTAAATCATTATTATGAAAATAGAATGTTAGCATCAAATCAAATCAAATGTGAAGCATTTATGGATGATAGTTATAGTGCAATTGGACATAAATCATTTCCAACCAAAGCGGTTACCTGATGTATCTGTTGTGCTGTGCACAGTTAAAGAGCTAGAGGACTCATCAGTCTTTGTTCTCAATACTAAAATTAGGGCACAAATACCCCCAATCACGACGACACACAACGCCGACAATGTCACTTTGTGCCATGTGAGAATCTCATATTTCCGCACGGCTGAAATGCGTAATCACTTGTAATTAATTACACATAGTAATATATATTACTATAAAGTATCAAAATTACTTTGTAACTTGACATGTGCTTGATACTGTCGAACAAGATAATACAATTTTCATGATTCTTACAATTCTTTTATAAGTCTATCTGGTCATCACTTCTAAAATTAAAACACATTTGTTCAGTGTGAATGTCCTATTTCTCAATTATGTATAAATCTAATTCTTGAAGGGACAAGGGATCAAAAATTTATTTTAGACTGTATGATAACATAGCCTAAAATAATTTGATTGAAACTGTGGTAGCTCAGTATCCAGGCGCTTGCTTTTAATTCAATATACTTGAGCAAACTCAGTTCAAATGCCAGTGCCGGCACCAATGAATTTGTTAATTTGTCATTAACAATTTTAAGTGCTGATTTGCCACATGCTTAACGGTAAAGGAGAAATCATCATAAGAAAACGTACATTTTAAGAAACAACAAAAAAATTGTTAAATATTTGAAGTCCACCAACCTGCACTGGGGTAATGTGGCGGTTATGCCCTTATACCCTCTATACAGAGTATAGGCTGTTACTTACTATTATTACATATATGAAATATTTCTTTTTTTATATAACCTTATAAAAAGAAACACTAACAAAACGATAGAACATATGGCCAAGTTTTATAAAAGAATATAAAGTTGTATGGATGTTTTAAAACAAGTTGTGGGTAAAATTTTTTCTGACCATGCAAATATTATAAATTATAAAAAAAAAGTAATTTACAGATTTTTTTGTTTTAAAAGCCACACAGAGCACACCGCCGTCATGACACATAAAGTGATAAACCGCTGTACAAAAAGTGATAACATTTTAACTATCTGGTAGGACTCTTTTGTAAGGTTCGCTTGGGTTTGTACTACTTCATTGACAGTTATTCTACAGTGTAGCAGTAATGTGTAGGAACTACTGTGTTCCAGTTTGAAAAGCAATGTTATCAGCTTAAATACTGGGCATAGATATATACCATATAAAATCTCTAGGTGACGATCGGAAAGCAGTCCCAACCAAATCTTGTGGTACTATGCTATTATGGACAGGCATATTGGTTACTATCAGGAGTCTAACTTTGCTCGTCTCGATATTTACCTCCTTAAAAAATTATAACAAACCCAAAGATTATATAAGTTTTGATAATGTACAAAACTAATAATTATTCACAAAGCTGTTAAAATATAAAACATCCTAATTATAATATTTTAATAGAGACAATAGTAGGGGTTTACCACCTATCTCTAGAATCCCATAATTAATAAAACATAATCAAGCACACAAGCAGTTTTGAGTTTTATGTTCTTAGTTTTAGTTTTTGAATCTCCACACTATTACTGATATTAAACAAATATTTAATAAAAAAATCACAAAAACTTTATCATACATAGGAATCCCCATGTTTAAAATTAGATACAAATAACATTAAGTCAAGCAGGAAGTTCAACTGATAAAGCTTCCTAGCTTCCTTTATATGTTATTCCAAATACTCTAAATGGGAAAGAACAAAAATACTATCTTACAAATTTTTAGTTTATCAAGCAATTTTAAAGTAGATATATAAAAATATTACAATAAAATAGGAAGACATTGTAACTTGACACTAACTAAACACTTTTGGGACATTTTATAGACCATTTTAATCAAAATATGAATTGGCACTGGACCATTATGTATTCTTCAATAGTAAAAACAATTAGCAGCTTATTGTATGAGACCACTAATTTTAATTCATTTTGTTTGTTTTGGACAATCTAACCTAGCAACCCTAGCACATAACCACAAACATATTTTTTTTGTTTTATGAAATAGTATTTATTTTGGGATCAGTTGAAAATTTTATATACAAACTCTCCTGTTCTTCCATAGTATAACTAAGACTATTTATTTTAAATATTGGCACATTTATTTACTGTAACATTGTGAGAGGTCTAAACAAAATAAAGTCACAATATATTATCCCCCTTATGTATTATTGATTTTTACTAACAGTAATTTTATTAATAATAATAAATAGTAATACAAATACTACACCAACAAATAACATGACTCATCATAACCCATAATAATAAATGCTTATATCAATACAAAACAATATGCCTGGGAGAGATTAATGTCTTAACCTTTTGCATTATTACATGCATCCCTTTTATGCATTTTACTTCTATATTTTTCTGTACTGATTTTAATAGCAGTTACTTTTTCACTACTGTCTGTATAGTAAAATCCAATATGCAATAATATTATTTACTAACAACATTTTTCAACATAATATTCCAAAAAAAGTAATGAAATCATTTATTAAAATAAAACAAAATAACATGGTAGAACCTTCTAAACTTTAATATTAAATGCAACAACCCCATAATATACATATATTTTAGTACTAAACAAGAACAAGCTTATGGCCATCATACCATAAAAGTAGAGTAAAAAAATCACTTTAAATTATATGCAAGTGTCAAGTCTAAAACGAGTAGTATAGAAAATTATCAGAAGTACTTTGTATATAAAATTATATTTAAGTAATAAAACCTAACATAGTTATTACAATGTAATTCATGATATAGAATTAAAAAAGTGATAAAAACATGAGTAAAATGTGAACCAAAAAGATCAATGTTATGTTATACCATGTCTACCATTTTGAATGTTTATTATTAATTTAGCTTTTAGCTTTTGTTACTTAAAATGATGCAAAGTTTCTAAATATACTCTATAAATCTAAATCTGTTTAGAGATTTCCTTATGGCAGAATAAATAAACTCATATGAACCTTGAGTATGTTATAATGTTTTTTCCTCTGTTAAATAATAAATAAATCTACCCAACTTTATTACAAGCAAGAAGAATTTATTATGTATAAATAAACTAGGCTGTGTTGAATAAAAAACAAACATAACTAAATTGATTCCAAAACTACAGTCAGTAATTTTTAAGTTTTATTTTCAATTGTAATAATAATGAAACAAGCTTTGCGTCAAAATCCAAGATACACTAATGGAATAATTATTACAAATAGAAACCTAAGTGCAAAAATAGTGATTATCAATTTCTTCATAGAAAGTCTCTATTAATTATATGAACTAAAAGAGAGGGTACAGGTCAAACTCGTATCGACTTCATAATTTCAAGAATATACATATATTAGAATAAACAATTTCTTTTAAAATATTTTATAACTGCTTTATGGATACGATTCTTTTTGTAAAATTTGTTTATTCAACTATTAAAGAGTTGATTATTTCAAAATTTTAGGGTAAATCTCAAATGATCTCATCATGAGTCTCATAATATTGTGCCTCACAAAGCCTACCGACATTATATAATGAATAGCCCATAATTCCTATACCCTACTTTCACTTTCATTTCTTAGGTTTACATGTCAATCAAATATGAATCTTTACCCAACAAACTTACAACTCACCTGATTATAGTCTATATGACTGATCACAGGTTCTAAATAAAAAAAATAAAAAAAAATGAATCTTTAACACAGTCCAAACTAGTATTCTACTAAATTAACAAACAGTATAAACCTCGGAATATATCCGCACTACTCATCACTCAAAAACATAACAGAATATTTCTATGCGCAAACCTTTGAGGTACCTTAAAGTGGGGCACAGTAATAATTGGCAGTGGTACTCCCTAGGCCAACTCTAAAAGAGTCCCAAACCTAAAAAATCATTTGAACTCTAACAATTATTTTCGTAATTGTGTTCTTCTTTGTGTATACTTGAATTGAGACCAAACATCAAAGTACCTAATGGTCTGCTTTCTCAAACTAAGAAGACAATATAGTAGCAAACTTCTAGAAAATTCAACTGCGGAAAACCACAGCAATGCTAACTAGCACTTTAGGGCAGAATAACTATTCTGTATTAAAATAGCAACGGCGCAGATAACTGTGTTGCACTTTGAAAGTCAATGTTTTTAGAGAAATAAAGAAGCATGGATAACACCTCCAAAAAAGTCTTATACATTGGGGTGACAAGTAGAGCAAAGTAAACTGTGATTGCACTAGGCTGTCATAGGCAATCGTCCATTTCCATCAGATACTAGACATGCTTATCCCATTTATCAAATAAAAGTCAATAAGAAAAAGTGATTTTAATATATTTTAGTTATGAGACAAGTAAAGTTTAATAACCACCTTTAGAAATGATGAGTTCTTTATCACTGTAATTTATATATAAAATGAACTAATAATAACACTACAACATTGAATATTAATTTATATATGTATGTGACAAGTTATTTGTTACAATAACTTTATAAATTTTATTTATAACAATTTAATTTTGAAATTATAAGATCTGCATGGTCCTTTCTTAGCATAATGGAAATATCTTAACATAACTATTTTCTCACCTTGAAATCAATCTGATTTCTAGAATTATTTATATAGAAAAAAAATTAAAACAACTTACAAGAATCAAATTTTGAATTGGATTTGAATGGATTATTTGGAACATTGTCATCCTCCGTTTTAGTATAAGAGGCATTTTCCATCCCAGATTTACTCTGAATAATCGTGACGGGTCCATTGAAATAGGTGTTGTTTCCAAATTGAACATTTTCAGAATTTGTTACCGCAACACTACCGAAGACCGGTATAGATCCGGCTTGAACTATGGCACCCACATCGCGCTTCGGCATACTGCTAACAGCCTTCGAATATTTTTGTTTAGCACACATATTGTCATCATCATCGCTCACTTCCTCGATAATTTGTAAGTCACCCAAATCACCTTCAACTTTTATACTGTCTTTATTTTGTTCGTTACAATCACGTTTCATAGCCATTTTATGAGCCAACTATTACATTTTTAAATAAAAAACAATGGTTAATCATTTTAAAAACTTTATAACAACCTCATATTTCCTGTTTACACATGATACGTCAAACACGTCAAATGATACAAACAGAGTGCATTGATAGTCGGCTGCGGTATATAGCTCTTTGAAAATATGAAGATCAGAAAAATGTCGTTCGAAGCTATTGTTAAAATGTTCAATACTCCATAATCGTTTTTTAATAAGCCATATTATTACATAAACTAAAATATATAATTTTACATATAAAGAAGATATAGATGATTGTTAATAATAAAACATTTTATGTTTTTCACGTTCAATATTGTTGATGCTATTGTCTTTATTTATTAACTTTTTCTTTATTGCAATTATCTTACAAAATAAGGATTACGAAGGACGGACTTAATGAGGCATTCTCTCTCAGTCTACCCGGTGCGAGGGGATAAAATTAGTGGCAGGTACAAAAGATCTCTGTGATTCCGTAAAAATAGTAATAAAAATGTAATTCGATTTCCCTGGTTTGGGGATAATCTTGACTTCCGTCTTCTTCTACTGCTGAGGGAATCGGTGAATTTTTAGGCATTTGATTTATTCATTTGATTTTTAGGCATTGGCTCATAACTGACGATGTCAGTTATGAGCTCAGGGTAGTTTTAGGCTAACTGCAGACAAATGTCTGAAATAAGTCCATTTAGCTCAGAGGCCTTCTTCGGGTTCATCTCTTTGAGATGTTTTAGTATTTCCTCAACAGTGAAAGGAGGCTGATCTAGGCCCTTTGGTTCTTGTTGTATTTTTTGTCTGAAGTAGCAGTAGTATTCCAGTATCAGGTGTGTATATATA
>DWGO01000691.1:0-11221 GCA_018247635.1 Eurytides dolicaon deicoon
TATATGTACTGTACTGCTAAGTCATGTTATGTGAATTTGTCGCAACAGTGCGTTTTTTTTTTACATCAAAATATATTTTATAAAATTTATGTGTTATTATAATAAGAGTTGTGTCTATTCCTGATTACAATAATTTTTCCTTTAGCATTTATTGAAGAGGTACTATTGTCATCTTATTATCACCCGATATCAGTGAAACTCGTGTCTGTGCAAACATATCGAACTCCGAAGATTTGCACACCATTTCGCGTATCACTTTATCGCGATACGATAATGTGAAATTCAAATGTCCCACCTAGTCGCGTGACGCGTTCAGGTGGTAAAAATACTCCAATCTGTGTGGGGGAATGCGAAGATTTTTCATGATACACACCGCTGACGCACTAATTTTACGATCCGTTAGATAACTCTTTAGCAAGAGTAAAGAATCACATGACTTTAAGGGTAAGCTCGCTCTTAAGACCGTTCAGTTTAGTTTTTTTAATATAAAATAAAACTTTTCACGGATTTTATCGCGTTCATTTCAGAATAAAAGTTCCAGATGTTTCAAACACTTGAATTTTTTTATTGTAGGATATGTAGGTTTTAAGAATTTTGTTTTAGTTGAATATTTTAGTTCTACCTATATAGCTTTGCTTGCCCTACACTACGTCTTTGCCTAAAGCCTTTTGATTTCGCTGTTTATTCTCTGTATGTAAGGACACGTCAAATTTATAATACAGTATCATATTAATAATATAGTTAGGAAGAAGGATCACAATGAAATAATATAACAGTATTGTATAATAATTTATTATTTGATTTTTGACATAATAATTTAAAACTATTATTAATAGTATAAATATCTTTTTTAATTATAATAATGATAGATTTATTTTGCGAAATTGAACGTTAATGTTACATGTCAAATATTTAAAAACACGAATCATATTTATTTGAAAATTAATAAATGCGTCGAATATTCGACTTAACACTTTCGTTAGTGTAATGCAATTAATCTCGTATAATATTTAAGGCGTGTCGCTTTCATTCTGGATCACATCCAGCTCAATCCAGCGATTAAAGAGCGTTTCAAATGAAATAATAATAAATAAAAAAAACCGAACACTTGTCTTTGGCAGTTTTTGTAATTAGGAAAGACGTGTGAATGAAAACACTGTCGTATATGATTTGCTTGTTATTTTTAGTATCACATGTTTCGCTTGGCTATTTATATACGGTGTGTTTACGTATTTTTCACGTGATTGGTTTTTTTCCCTCATGTTCCGCGCTTACGAAGTGTGCAAATTGGTTGTGCAACTAATATCTTGTTAGCAGTTAAAGCGTTAGTAAATGAACTTATTAACCGACTTTATTTACAAGGTATAGTGACGAGACGAGCAAGTTGTGCGCCGGATGGTAACGCGTCACGCCTGCCCATAACACACAGAGCGTGGTTGGCTCCTTGCTGCGCTCGTGAAGCTGAGATATAAGATGGTCTATCTCATTGCGCAGTAATTACACAGTAGTGCTTACATACTACTGCTTACACACTACTGCTTGGCGGCAGAATAACTGGCAATGCAGTGGTACCGTCCCAGTCGGGCTCTGCAAGAGTCCCGAAACTTGGAAAAGAAGACGTTCAATGCGTCTGATTTTTTTTTAGTTAGATAATTTTATTTATAAACTGGCTAATGTTTGAACATTCTAATTGGTTAGCGTTAATGCAACCTTAAGTGAGAAACGCATTAGCTAAATGTCAAGGAGCGTCGACTTTTTGCTGTTTTAATCGACCTTAAGATCGAGTCACTATTCGTCTGTTTGTTATGCATGTATTTTTATACGATGTCTCCGTCAATTGTCAACCGAATTCGATGACTCCTACTTAGTGTGAAGATAGTCCCATAGAAATTCCGTTGGAGTTTCACCATTATACCTTTATCATATAGGAAATGTATGTCGATTGAGAAATTGTTAGATTGGTTTCAAGTCGATTTTGGTTTAGTATTTTTAAATTTGCTTTCTTTTAAAATTCTATGGTTTAGTATACGGTTAGATTTGCTCGGGCTCTTATTGAAATGTATTGTAAATGTTTAAAGAACGTATGGAGGTAAAAACTAAGTACTGCATCTTAATACGTAATATAATCGCGATTTAAAACAGTATTATATTAATACAAATATTTTTTACTTAATTTAAACGATAAAATTTGGCTTCTATTAGCTGCCTCGTAATTGACATATAAGTAGATATTCGACTATTTTATTTATGTTTGAGAGTTTTAATCTTCTAAAATGTGCAAAAAGGTATGAAGCGCAGTTTCTAAGATCACTTTTCTATTCTTAATAACAAGCGTGTAGGTTAATATAGGAATGGATGTTTAACACGCTACTGAATGGTTAAAAGCCGTTCTTCCCATACTACGATTACTGATAATAACGACGACTGATAAATTTATCTTTTATTTCAGTTTCATCAGCACGCTCCTGACAAATGTTCTGACGCATCATCTGGGTTGGGTGACAACTGTTAGTCCATACGACGCAGTTGATCACCAAGAATCGCAGACCAAGCCGGCGGAAGTACGTCGTCCCTACAACGCGCTATGGGCGCAGCTCGGCGACCTCTGCGGAAGCATTGGCTGCCCACCTAAAACCGCCAAAACTATCATAGCTGGCGCCCATAATACGCAGTTCGTCAACAAACTACTCACCGTGCTAACGTATTTCGTACGTTGCGGCAACGTAACAAGGACCGATTTCCTTTACGAGGACTGTGAATATCAAGAGGACAATGTCACAAGTGTCAAAGTCTCGCGCAACGCGCACCTCAACAGGACCGAGACGTGTAGTAGGAGTAGTTTGGAACAATACAAATTGGGTGAAAGTCTGATTGTGCCGTCGCTAAATACTCATAGTGCTGGCAGTAGTGTTAGTACGTTAGTGTCGAGCGAGGTCAGCCTTAAGCGGTCGACAACGCTCTCTAATTTTAATGATAAGCTCTCTATGAATTCGGCAGTGGAGCAGCCAGTGGAGTGCAGTGAGAAATTGGTCGGTCAGTTGAGGAGGAACCCCACGATATTGATCTCATCGAAACCGTCACCCGATTCGAGCCTCAACTCGTCAGGATCGGAAGAAATTGAGACGGAAAAAAAAGTGATTTTCGTATTGGGTGACGACGAGAAGCTAGTCGGTTTGAAGAACAAGTCGAATGGCGGTAAGAGTGTGAAGAGATCCTCCAAAATCCATAACGAGCTACTTCCCATTGAACCTGTAAATCCAGCCAACGATGCCTGCAACCAAAGCAAATCGTGCAACTCCGACAACCCGTCGAAGTGCTGCCGCCAAACACTTCAACATTCCAAGCCAATAAAACATTCCGGTTTTAAGTTCGAGTTCGATAAGTACCCGCAGATAGTCACTAATTATATGAAGAGCAAAAACCTAGAGATACTAGATAGGCATTATATAGGGAAGCCGGGCAACTTGAAGCTCGACAACTTCCAGTTCGATCCGACGATCGTGCCGCTGATACAAGAGGAGAGATGCGAGACCTGCTACAAATGTCAGCTGATGGAGTCCATGCTACAGACGCCTACGAACGCCTCCGAAATGGAGTTCATGAACGACGTGCCAAGACAGTCGGAGCCGCAGTTTGCTAAAGAGACCATAGCGGGCGACGAACAGCGTGAGATGTCGCCAAAGTCTTTCGTCAGGAAACGAAAAGAGAACACAATTATCGTGAATCTAAAAGCGGGCGTTTATGGCAACCGAACCGCCACTTCCACCGCGTCAGTACAACGCAGCCGATCTGTGGGTCATGTCGAGAAGCCGAGTAACATCTACGAAGTGAAGCAAGTCTTGGAATTCCCATTGCCGAACCTTTGTCGCCGGGAGCACAACGGTGAGATGCGTTCGGGATTCGATGCCTCGCTGCTTGGCGGCGTGACGGAACACTACATACCTGAGCTCATATTGCAAGGTGAGATAACGATTACTTATGTTCTTCTCTTGAGTTTTTTACCGGCTCTTCTCAGCTGAATTGCATTCCGAGCCTGTAATAGATTTCTCACGAACTAACACGTAAAAATGACGATTCGAAAGTGCTTGTAAAGGCCTGTTTGAATAAAAATGATTTGATTTGATTATATTTTTCTAAGTGGTAGGACTCTTGTAGAGTCCGTCTGGGTTGGTAGTTGGTACCACTATATTGCTAGTTATTGAACTGCCATGTAGTAGTGCGCAAAACCTGCTGGATTTCAGTTTGAAGGGCACTGGATGTGTAATTACTGTACATAAAGATGGAAGAAAGAAAGAAAGAAAGAACATCTTATATGTCTAGGTGACGAACGCATCGCAGTGCCAAGCGCTTTAGGTATGGCACTGTTTTGTGATGGGCAGTCATGTCGCTTACTTTCAGGCAGATGATTTGCTCGTTTCGTCACTTTGTCTATTAAAAAAAACGCGAATGCTTGGCATTATAAAATGAAGCTATTCACGGTTTTAATCGCGTTTATTAATATTTAATCTGAAATAAACGCGATAAAATCCGTAAATAATAAAAAGTTTTATTTTATAATGCCAGGTGATAAGTGCGTTTTACCTTTTGAACAAACATTTGGATTATTACTTTTGCCTTACTCAATTCATTCTGGGGAGAGTTACATGGTATCATTTCTTAAAACATTTTCTATCGTACTGTTGTCCAGGAGTGTTTGCAATGTTCGTAATCTTTTCAATATCTTTGACTCATTGCTTGAATGAAACAATTTCCTCCCGTCTGTCCGTACATAGGATTATTGGAATTTATTTCTTTCCCAGTTATTATTATATGCCATTATTGTGAATAAGTTTCCAATTAGCTATTGCGATTGCCACCAAACATTATCTTTTTTTCGGATCGAACAGTATATCAGATTATATACTACACCATTATCGCCACCTTCTTTCATTATATAGAATCCAGTTTGGCCACAACATTTTTAATTTTTTTTTATGTTGCTACGTGATTACGATCGTTCATGATTATATCAGGACGATACTTATGTGGCTGGTAGAAAACGGAGTGCCCTCAAAGGGAAGTCATAACACAGGGCTTCTTTTTAATGATCTAGCATAGCAGTTTTCTTACGATTTAATTGGACTAAATTTATTTGACCCTAAAAGATTATTATAAATATGTAACGTAAAACTGCTATGCAAAAGAAATAGGGTAGGGGAAAGCTCACACCCTTGTGAGACACTAAGGTTAATGGGTATGTCATAGCAGCATGCACCGTCAATAAAGACTTCTAACGCCCCATTGCGTGAGATAACTCGTTGAGCAACTGCTAAACTTCTTATAAAACCAATAGAAAAAGCCTCTTATAATAATTCTTTGTGATATACCCGGTTGAAAGCTATCCTGCTTTCTCTTGAATTATGTGATAATTCAAAATACATTATATTTAAGTCTCTTTATAATCTTGTTCCAGGAACACTAGCAAGTCCTAAATCATGGGAGACTGAGCTACGGCGGGACCTCAACCTCACAACGTACCTGAACAAAACATTGGAAACGCCTATGCAAGCTGTCGCGATTGTCGGAGATACTAACACATGGTTTGTATTTTCTTTCTACCTTTTGTTTATTTAAAAAAAAACTTATTTATTTTACACCTACAAATAGATATTTGATACTTATCTTTTGCTTTTAACAATTTCATACATATCACTTCTTCATATTTCCACTAAATTAAGCTGTTACCATTCCAAAAAGATGTGTACAACATCTTTGCATTAATATGTTTAAAAAATATAGTTTCTTTTTTCCTAAATTCTAGACGACAACCACTATGAAACAAAAGACTTGCTTTAGGGTCGTGAATAGTGCAATAAAAATTAGTCACTTGAGTCGTAATAATTGTTTATGATTACTAATTATTGATTTAATAATCATTTTGGCAGGGAAGTGCGTGTCATTGGCCGGGATTGCGGTTGGGGCGGGATGTCACCGTTAGTGGGCGGTATGTTGGACGCGTTGCCCGTTATGCGTCGCGCCAAAGTTCCCGCCTATCAGGTATACAACGATGTCTTATATAGTATTTATAAACATGACCTAACAACTGACATTGATTGTTCGATTAGATCAGACTCGTTTCACACATTGACTTAGACATTCGTGCTATTTATATTCGTTTGGAAATAAATATTTATGCTATACTTGCGAATGTCACTCACTATATAGCCAAAGTTTTATTTGTTTTTTGAATTATTATCGTGCGTAAATCAATATCGCATTTTTACTCATCATGTTTTGGCTCAATAATAGCTTATTTATAACCTTTACCGTTTAGAATCCAGTTTACCGTTAGAATCCATAAGAGGGGGAGCTCGTGATTTTTTTAGCAAATTAAGTGATAAGACGAACAAGTCCCATGACTGTAAGCAAGTCATAGGCGACACACTTATATACATAGATTGCTCGAGTTTAAAATTTCCATGTTGTGAGACTCTTGCAGAGTCCGTATTTTGTAGTACTTATCTCTTTTTTGGGCTGTATTTGACACCCAAAGATGGGTGATTGTATATTCCAATGCAGTTCCCTCTTCTTGAATCGGTAGTAGTATTTTTTTAACTTTGTTCTAGATAAATGGAGTCAATAAAATTAAATGAAATATTTTAATTTTTGAAATTTAGCGACGTTATTAACTTTCAATGTGCAATTTTTCGCAGTGCGTGCTTTTCTTGGAGGGTAAACTGCGTGAACTGTGCGTACTATCCAAGACATTGGCGGAGTTGCTGATGAGCACAGACTTCTGCGACATGGCAGCCCTCACAAAAGCGTTGGGAATCGATGCGAATGACGTGCCGTTATTATTGGCCGTGGCAACAACCCACACGCCACAACTTGCAGCTAGATACGGCATCAGCTACAGATAGAAGCTCCAAGCTAAGCTTATCCGGTCGCGCAAAACTTTGAAGTGTTCCAGAAATTGGTTATTGCACATGTGAAGTCGAATGCATAATTCGATTAAAAATATTTTGCAACTGTTCATAGTAATTACGCATTCTGTACATGTACAGTCCAGTGCAAAATTCAATAAAAATATTCGTACGTTGTCACAATAATGTGTTTTAGCATCTGTTCACAGAAATAACGCATGCTAGTTCTGTACATGTAAAGTCCAGGGCAAAATTCTATAAAAATATTCGCATGTTGTTACATCTGTTCTGGCAACTGTACATCCACGTGTTGTGGGAAAGAGACAATTGTACTTTCACATGTTGTGGGAAAGCGACAGAAAGAGAAGCGCTTTAAGTTTTGCGCGTCCTTCACTACAGGCGCCCGTGGTTAAAAGACTGATGGATGCGTTCGTGCCTCGAAAGCGATCACTCGGCGATGTTCGGTTTTTGAATTTTCAGTTTTTTTCTTTTTTGTTATTTTGTGCCAGTATTGCCAAATTTGAATTGAGTGTTACTTAAATATTAATTGCAATATTGAAACACCACATATTTGTGTTAGAAATTACGTCGAGTGATGCGTGCCGGAGGCGACATTGTTATGTGTAATATTTTTTTTTATTTGTAACCTATCAGGCATAATTTTTGTATAAGGTTAAATACTTCAAAAAAAGTATATGTACTGGATAATTCTTAATAATAATTCGCATACGTACCTTTCGTAGATACTATCTTATGAACAAAATAATATCACTTACGATTATAAAAGTGAAAAATACTAAGCACAAGTTTAACTCGGACTTTTTTAATTTACACAAGTAAACCAATATCAATATTATGTTTTATTATATGTTATGGTCCATTTTCACTTTTCTAGGTTATAATACAAATTAAATTCACAATTAGTGGTACGAATTTGAAATAAAAACCCTCGTTGGCAGCTTTACGTTTGTAAAACATACATATCAATATGTTATGATTCTTTTGTCTATTTTTATTGTTTACAAATTACAACAGTACTAAAGAGTGTATTATGTAAGATACAGATAATAAATATTTGAATACGAATTTTACTGGCACTTCATTAATGTAGGCCTAAAATGTAAAAATAATAAAAAAATGCCTAATGTATTTGCTTTTTAAGCTGCGCCAACGTTGGCGGGTGAATATCTGTGATTTTATAAAGTTGCTATATCTTTGTGTATGTATATATTTTTCAATTTGATTGGAAAATATCTATGAACATTATATTTATTTTTGCTGTGATTGCGTTAGACGAGGAAATATGTGTAAAAAAATTATTTTTAATATATTTAGAAATTTTCGTTTCATATATATGCAGCAGTGTTTTAAATACTGGCAACTTTGTTAGTGCAACTATTGAGTGATAATCGTCTAATCAATTGTCCTTTTTATTCCTTCCTTTTTCTTATATCATCTTATAATCTATTCAAGTTTTTAGCCTATATTCTACAACATGGCCGGATTTATTAATCTCACTGAAAGGCTGAAATGAAATTATTTCAACGAAATTACTATTTTAGCCTATGTTGCCATCATTATAAGCTTTATTTAAAGCCGTCTTAATGAAACTTTGCTATTCAGGGTTTAATTACAGGGTTTATGTTACTCAATTCTAATAGGTCAGGTAAGGATTCATCCGAAATATTTCAGCTAAATAATTTTTATTTTTATTTTGTAGCAGTATTAGGCCTTTAAACAAACTTTAAGCATACATATGAACATGCATATTCCCTGAAAACTTTCTTTAAAGTAAATAAGCGGTCCGAGTGAGTTGAGGGTTTTGTTTTCGTGTTAAAGGGTTTGTTGATATTTTGTGAAGTGCGAAGGGTTAATTCACTGTGATACGATTCTATTTCTCCTAACAAATTATAATATGATTTCATTAAGCCATTATAACGATAGTTAAATTAGCCGATTTGCGCATATTTCGTATAGCTTTCTATATTAACTCTTGAGTGGACATCTACTTGCGATTATTTTTCCGTTTGCTTTTTTTCTGTACTAAATGCAATTCGGTCGCTTGGTGTTAAAGAACACGCTTGCTCATATTGTAACATATACATAACTGATTTAGCATTCGATTGACTATGATAAAAATATAGATCAAAAATATTATAAATGAAATTGCAAATATAACGGAGTAGACATTTTAGTCAGTCTTTTAAAGATTTTGAATTTCCATAAAATTCTCAGAAGAAAAATAGTAATAGACAATTCTAGTTCCAGCTCATATTAATATCAAAACGTACTACACGATATGTGGTTATAAAATCATTGAAACTTGTTCAACACCCTAAAACTGGTAAAATTAACTCGTTTGTAAAAATTTGGGACGTTGCAAATCTTCGTATCTGCACTTGCGGTAATTTTTCATGAATTTGAACTAGAGATGTTGCGGATGCAAGATTTTAGATTTTTAACGTTTCTGAATATGAGGGGATGCGGACTTTTGAAGGCTCATATCCATGGATAGTCTATTATATCTCAGTATTGTACCTAATACAATACCTAAGCATTGGTGGGAAAAATAAAAAAAATGGCGCGTTATAATCATAAACAGTAGAAACTTAATAAGCAATGGTTCGAAATTTAAATATCTATTGTTTAGGGAGGAATGCCTTCTGCACGAAATAATTATACCACGTTTGCAGAGGTGTTTAAAAATATAAAATCAAGAACCGGGTTGTGGTTTGTGTGTTTATTGTTGATCACACAAATTTTTGTCCTGTGTGGGACAATACCGCAATAGTAGTAGGCAAATTGATCAAAGAAACTACTACGCTATCCGTGCTATTCTTAAACTTAGTCTGCCCTTCCTACGTTTACATTAACGGATAAACATAAAAAGTTTGAGTGAATAGTTCAATTAATATAAATGTAGGTGTTGTGTAATGCGGGGAAAAAATTCTGTGGTCCTCAATTAGCTGTTCCGAGTCTGGGTGTACTGTTCTCATACTTGTGAAAACCACTGCGACACAGTGTCATTATTTTCTCGTACATGAGGCGCTATTCCCGTGAGCTTTGAAAAACTGGCTTGCTCGTGAAATGGCAGCAATATTCCTTTTCAAATATTATTACTTTTATATTAAAAAGTATTTTCGTAATCGTGTTTTTTTACGTCATCAAGTGACGAGACGAGCAAGTCGTGCCTCTAATGGTAAGCGTCAATTCTGCCCATAACAACATATTATCACACAGAGCTTGTTTGGCTCTGTGATGCGCACGTCACCAAGAGATATAAGATGGTCTATCTCTTTCAAATCGGAACACAGTCGTAATATGCAGTTTTAAAATAGATAAAATAAGAGTAATAGTAGATCACACAGTGGGATAAAGGCATAATTACAAAGTGTATTAGGGTGCGGAACGCCACGCGGCTTCATAGCATGTATCACAAATATTTTTTTTGTAATAATTTTGGTTACATATGCAGATAGTTTCCGCTGAGAACATAGTGAATCAGCACTTTTAATTATAATTATAAATTACAATACCCAATAATACCAAGAAATAATTATACAATTAAAAATTACAAAATTTCATGGTAAGCAGACTTTCATATTTCGATTTTTTGGATCCATTCGATGACGTATGTACGTTCCATAAATTGAAAATCTAAAATTTCAATCTATAAAAGTTCCTTCTGTGAAATCTACAAGCGAAATAAATGCAAACTAGGGCGCATTTACAAATGAGTAGGCAATTCGTTGAGTGGAGGCAAAGAATTGAAATTTATAGCTGGAATAATCTATGTAGACTGACGGTAAAAGATACAAAGCTGAGAAAAATAATTTAATTTTTGTCACGGACAGTGAATTATGATTTTGCATCACGATGATTAAATAAAGCATTACGATTACAAAAATTAAGTAGTAAGTATAAAACCGATAATCTTTTCACATAAACTGTCTTCAACTATACGCTATATTTGTGTTTCTAAATAATTTTCTTGAACCAATATATACTTATTTGTGGTTATTAATAACCAAATGTTTAAAACAATGTACTTAAAACGTTTAAGATTTTCGTTTCTTACATTTTTACACTTAATAAGGGGACAGCTATATTTAACTTTACCAATTAAAATTTGGTAGTGACTATATTTTATACTAAAATAAAACAGCCGCGAAACAAGAAGAAAAGTGAAGTGAATCGCTCGTGAGGTAACAAAGAAATGTCGCGTTACTTGATACATTTATTGGAGTTTCGTTTTCAAATCCGTCTTTGTTAGTTTTTAAATTAGGTTTACGTGGAGAGAATAAAAGCGGTAATATATC
>DWGO01000692.1:0-11218 GCA_018247635.1 Eurytides dolicaon deicoon
AATATTATTTTCTCCATCATCTTTTATATTAATATGCATGTTCTAAATATAAAACATTGTTTAAAACCGAATTTCACAATAAGAAATAAGATAAATTTAGAGATCCGTTGATAAATTCAAATGATTTTTTTTAATCTTAATCGGTTCATCGCAAGATTTGGCGGCATAAAAATTTCGTAATTATTGGACCAAAAACTAAGAGGATACACCAAATAACTCCTTGAAATCAAATGGAAGATATTGTTAAGTTTATTTAAAGTCGGGTTATCAGTTTTTTTTTTGTTGTAAAAATGCTTGTGCTTTAATTTTCCACCTTTTTTAATTTAATTTTTCTATATAAAAACTTAGAAAAGTGTTCTCTTGTAAAAAAAACAACGTAATTCAAGTATATTTTAAAAGGCGACCATTTGACTCTTAGTTTCATTGATTATAACATTACTTTGTCACCGCGTCTCTCTTCAAGAATCAACAGATTGCCTCACATCCGATCGGAAGAAGATGAAAGTAAAACACTCATAAGTTTAATGGAAAGCATGCAACAGTCGTCTAATAATAGACACACGGTTCAAACATAGACAAAAAACGTCCCGAATCTTGGAAACCTCTGATGGATGGTTGTAGTGTTTTTTGTCCACATTTCTAGGTACGCTCCTACTTACAGGTCGGCTCACTATAATAAACTAAATATTGGAGATTAACAAATTATGTATTGGAATAGGTCAATTGGAAAATAAAAAAATAATCATCGAAAGACTTCATAAATACATGCAGTAAGCGAAGAAGAAAAAAATAGTTTATATAAAATAAAAACGTTTTGTCAGAAACTTGGAGTGTAGGAAAGTTCGTTACATTATCAAAATACTATTTAGGTCACTCGATTTATGTAAGTGAGTAGGCAATAGCACTTATCTCTTTCTTAGCTAGGGTAGCGCATACCATGAGAACGAAACAGGTTTCTATACCAAACAGCGGCTGCACTGCGCCGGCGCCGCCTTGTTCGCTTTGTATGGATAAATTTGACGATAACTCGTGATAGCGAATAATGCGAAATATGTATGCATACCTGGAATGTTTCAAATTATAAAATATATTATACTTATATCATTTTACTTCTCAAATGAATTTTTTAAGGCACTCTTTGTACACAAGGAACAATACCGAATATGTCTTTGTTCTGCGCATTTTAATGTTGCCTTTCTAACACCATTAGCTGAAGATGTGAATATTGTTCATATACAAATTTGGAAATTTGCAACAACCCACTTTAAACAATGAAACTAATATAAAAAAACATTTCACAGTACCCACCAAACTTTATATCTTCTAGTAAATCTCAACTCCATATTTTGCATTTGCAGGCGTGCTTAGACATGGATCTTTACATAACCGATTCACTCCAGGACATGCTGGACATGGACATCAAAAACGAAATAGCAACAGATCTAAGCAGCATCACAGATTTTCCAGTGAGTAAAAACACTTATAAAAAGCTTATATAGGATAAACACGTCTTAGTTTTTCCTAACAATTCCTTATATTTACAGGACTCGTTAGGATTAAATTTCTCCGAACTGCCGCCATTATTAGATATGGACACGGACAACTCGGTAACGTGGTTGAATAACTCGTCAAGTTTCGTTCACAATTTAGATTTGTATGGCTCCGAGGCGAACGCCGTTATGGTCAATCCGAATTCAGTGATGCCATCCACTTTTGCCGAGACGCCGGTGAAGAACCTTGTAAAAGAAGAAGCGTCCAATCTGCTGCTCACTTCAGCGGCCGGCGATGACACGAACAACACAATATTGCTAGCGAGCCCCAAAGAGGAGAAAAGCCACCTCACATTCTCGCCGAACGCAATTAAAGTGAGCAAAGTACAGGAAACCGAGAAAGAGCCAAAAGCCAAAAAGTCCTTAGAGGAGGCGACGCAAATGCTGATATACGTACGAAAGCAAGACAAGACCGTAGTCAAGGATCTGCTGAAAGACTTGGATGTGGACTCGAACAGAACCAAATTGGCACAATCTAGCGCGACACCGACTGTTCGCATCAAAACTTCGCAACCAGAAGTCATCAAGTTAAACAACAAGAACTGCTCCATATTGAATACCAGTCAGAAGATGGCACATCAGTTAGGAACGAAGACCATAATATCTGGCAATATACACATACTGGACGCCCAGCAATCTAGGACAATTCTAGCGAACGGGAACAAAAATCAAGCAACTATATTAATAGACAATTCGTCATTAGGCAACAGGCAGATTATCAAGACTGCTGTCAGCGGATCGTTTAAAGTCGACACCAGTCAAGCCAAATTCGTAAACGCCAGCAGTAAAACCACAGTGGGAGAGTTCCCTAAACCCGCTTACTCATATTCGTGTTTAATTGCAATGGCACTAAAGAACTCAAGAACAGGAAGTCTGCCCGTATCCGAGATTTATAATTTTATGTGGTATGTAATTATTCAAAATCAAATGTTTTTTTGACAATTAAGTGTACAGGAGGTCTTATATATTATAGGGAGAGCAAGCAGTGCTCGAAAAAGGGTAATTAAGTAGTAATACTTAATTACTCTTTTCGAGCACTGCAAATTGACGTATGTGGGCGTAGTTACATATTAAAAATAGTTAATAAATGATAAAATAATATTTAAAAAATTAAATAAACAATCAATTAATATTGCAAACAAGTAGAATTATTCCTAGTTTCATTTTCTTAGAAGAACGTATTCACAAGTGGAGGTAAAAGTAACAGTTTTAATTGTGTTTCAGTCAACATTTCCCGTATTTCAAGACAGCCCCAAGCGGATGGAAGAATTCGGTTCGACACAATCTAAGTTTAAATAAATGTTTCGAAAAAATCGAGAAACCATCAACAAACGGCAGTCAAAGAAAAGGTACAATATAATAGATTCTTAATTTCTTTTTTATAGTATAAATTTGTATGGTTCCTTTTTTTTAATTGTTCTATTTCTACGCACACTATTTCTATTTGTAGTCACTTTCCATACCAGAAAAATTACAAGAAAATAATCACTTTCTGATGATTGTATGATCTTAACAGGTTGCTTGTGGGCGATGAATCCCTCAAAGGTCGGGAAAATGGATGAGGAAGTACTGAAATGGTCAAGAAAAGATCCACAGGCCATCAAGAATGCTATGGTTTATCCAGGTAATTGCTAAATAATATATGTACAAAAGTTGTGACATAACTTGTATTAAGTAACAATCCCCCTCAAAATTTATCCAGTACCGCACCATATGTAATGTCTCATATAGAGAATGATAAAAGTATACATATGCTATTGGCATTCTCTAAACAATTGTTTTCATTGTAATTATAATAACACTGTCTTTTGTGGTAACAAATCATGACAGAAACTATAGGAAATGTAAAATGTCAACTAGTATGCTATTTTTCAAAAGTCTACTACTACACTTATTTATTATAATACTCTATAAAGACAATGTGGTAACACATGAAACAAAAAATTAAATTTAATCAGTAATATATTCCCTTAGTGCTACTGTAAAAGCACGAAATCCTGTGCTATTAATAGGATACTAAATTATTTTTCTCTTATAGATGTTCCAAAAACTCAAACTGATTAGACTCCACTAAAAGCATGGATTGTTTGTTGAAATATTACAAAAGTGTTCAAATAATATTATAAATTTGGAACATATAACAAACCCTGAAAATGTAGTCAATCAGTTAAATAATGTAAGTAATATGTGTTTGCTGGGTTTTCCATTTCAGATAGCCTCGAAGCATTGGAAAGAGGCGAGATGAAATATAGTGGGTTCGCAAGCGACACTGAAGCTGATGATGATGCTGACCCTGACGCTGATGTTGAACTTGACGCCGACTTAGAGATTGACCCTGAAGTCAAAGAGGAGGTTGAGGAAGAAGAAACCATCATTGAACAAGTCAGCTCTCCGCTTTAATCCTTCGTTTTTTTTTTTAAATTATTTTTTTCATTCTTATAATTTCAATCAAAGGAATGATTACTAGTACCAGCAGCTTAGATCTTATAATAAATATAATTAAATCCAAGCATACTAACACTGTTACTTCAAAAAACTTAGAGCAGCGTCTAACAAGATTGAAAAAAATATAGATAAAATGTTTAATAAGATCAAAGAAAGTCTCATTACGTACATCTCATAACTAGTATATAAATAGCTTATTAACTATTTTTTTTTGTGACAAGACAAGCAAATCGTTCTGATGGTACAGTACCACACAGCATGCTTGGCTCTGAGCTGTGCTTGTTACCCAGAGATATAAGATGGTCTATATCTTAGTCCAGTAATTGCACTGGCAACATTGCCCTTCAAACCGGAACACAGTAGTAATTACACACTACTACTTGGCGGCACAATATCTGGCAATGCAGTGGTACAGTCCCAATTGAACTCTACAAGAGTCCAACCAATTAGGAAACATTTTACATTTTATTCTTTTAATTTCAATGCAAGGAATTATTACCAGTACCAGCAGCTTAGATCTTATAATAAATATAATTAAATCCAAGCCTACGAACACTGTGTAACTTCAAGAAACTTCAAGCAGCTTCTAACAAGATTTAATTTAAAAAAAATGGATATAATGTTAAGTAGGTCGATTGAAAGTCTCATTATTTGCATATTAATTTTATTTCTCATTTTAATAAATACAAACTTATTAGAATAGATATAAACTTTTTATTATAGTATTGAATTCTATCAATAGCTTAACTAAAATTTATTTGTATCACTACTAAAATTATACATCATTTTATGATATTTCTGGAATGGTATTTTATTGATTAATGTTTAAATAAGGTTTATTATCTTTTCAGGAAGCATCAGATCAAGAGTTAGAAGTTGAAGAGGTGGTAGAAGGTACCGGAATGGTTGGAGGAACTTACCGTCTCTTAGCAACGGGTCCCTCGTCACTGACATCATACATTACTGATATAGAGTCAAGCGAAGAAGTTAGCGATATTGAGGTAAGTTCAACAACAACACTAACCCATGTTTTATATATTTCATTGACGACTGTCGACTGCCGATTTATTTTTTACTAAAAACTTAGTGTACTTATCTATGCTTGAAGGTCAATATAAAATAAAAAATCGTTTTATTTATATTTTATTATGCAAACAATATTATATAAGAACAGCTTACGCACACAAACTTACAATCTACTAGAAAATTAAATATAATTTAAACATGAAAATATGAAATAAAATAATAATTATAAGTAAGAGAAAATTATAAAAATAAGTCCTTTTCAAGTTATTTTTAGCTAATTTAGTATTCTGCCAAGTGCTTGTAAACATCCTAATGTAGTAGTAACTTCACATGTTAAATCTATCTGCTAGAAATTGTGATCAAATACACATTTCTTTGTTTTACTTTAAAAAACCAGGAAATGTTATTCTCTAATTTCACAACTTATCCATTGGCTTAATTTATAAAGTAAAACATGCCCAAGGCTCATAGAATAGGAAAACCACCGCTTTACTTATGAAGAAGTTGTAGCGATATAAGTACGGACTCCTAACATTTGTTACTTAAAACCTAATTGAATTTTAATAATTTATATTGATGCAAAGCTTAAATATGTTTTATCTTGATTAGTTCAGTAGTTCTCGAGATATGTACTAAAACTACTGCTTGATGACATTTCAGGTATTGGACCATTCATATGAGGAAATCGATCTTGATGTCACAAAACCTGTGAAGCTCAATCTATCTATGACGGAAAATTACACAAGTAAGTATGCACATTAGATTGGTAAAATAAATATATCCTCCTATTTTAAAGACCATTTAGAACTGATTATGTATAGTTGTTCATATATTTTTAATTCAATTTATAGGCATGTGTTGATATTTTATTTTATAACTAAATGTTGTGCCTCGATTTTCCCCTACCTTTTGTTGAAGAAACATTTGAGTTATTCTAAATTTTATACATATTAAAGAAGCAGTGACAAGTATTATTTTATCAACTAATATCCCTTTGGTCACCGAATTTTTGATAGAGGAAAATGCCGACATTCATAAAATACAAAGAATACAAGCTCTACAAAAAAAAAGGTACTCAAACAAACAACTCTTATTTACATTTTTGGCATAAGAATTTCTTATATTTAAAACAAACAATTTTTAATATTTTTTTACGAGAGAAAGTGACGAGAAGAGCGAGCCGTGCGATGGTAAGCGTCACGCCTACCCATAACAACACAGTACCACACGGAGCGTGCTTGGCTCTGTGCTGCGCTCGTCACCCAAAAATATTAGATGGTATTTCTCTTTGCCCTGTAATTTCACTGGTACCATTGCCCTTGAAACCGGAACGCAGTAGTGCTTACACACTACCGCTTGGCAGCAGAATATCTCGCAACAATAACTAGGGGGGTAGGATTCCTTGCAAAGAGAAAGACCATCTAATATCTCTGGGTGAAGAGCGCAACAGAGCCAAGAACGCACTGTGTGATACTGTGTTGTTATAGGTAGGCGTGACGCTTACCATCACACGGCTTGCACATTCGTCACTTACAAAACAAAAATATTAAAAATTGTGTTTTAGAAATGTAAGAAAAATTTATGCCAAAAATGTAAATAAGAATTGTTTGACTAACTTTTTTCTTTGTAGAGCTTGTATTCTTTTTGTTATGGGCAGGCGTGACGCTGTGACGCTTACAAAATCAGGCGACGCACGTCTTGCTCGTCTCGTCATTTCTTCTCGTAAAAAAAGACAACATAACATCTCTCGTAAAATAAGACATAACGTCTCATTCAATCATTTTCTTACAGTTCATCCAGCGAAGAGGGCAAAGACAAATTACATTTATCAACCGGTGTCAACAACAACACACACAAGCAGACGGAAAACACCTCTTGTGAACCGAGTCGCGTTAATCTAATCGACGGCAATAAACTATTGAACGGCTTGATAAAGTGTCCAGAATGGAGTCAATAGCAAACGTAGTGCATCCAGTGAAGTTCCATTAATACAATTTTTTGTTTCGTAACGGAGTGAATTAGTAATCTAGATGTGATCGATGAAATGTGAGTGTGTTTAAAGACTGTAAATTTAAATTTAAAAAGAAAAGGGAAAAACGTGATAGTCCGTACCAGATAAGTGTATTTACATTTTTACATGAATGCCGAACACTTGTTACATATCGTTCACTGTATAAATAGTTTGTAATAGTTAAGTGAAACAACAGAAGGCCCGTACTTCACATGTGCAGGAGTACAATTGCTGTTTGGCGTTTAGTTGTTTCTTTTATTATTTTCCTAGATGATCTAGCCATATACTGTCAGTACAAAATATATTCTGCTGGGTTCACACATTGATCAGCCAATGCTCTGCAGAGTTTGGCAGAAATTAATGTCTGAATGCAGCGGAAAATGGCATAGCGGGTATGTTCATAAAATCCCACCGCTTTTATATGTACATATCTGTATTTTATGTGTGCTTTTTATATATTGATGCTGGCAGCTACTGAAAGAATCTCTTGCATAATTACTTCAAAGTTGTAGAACTTTACATATAAAATGAAAGCAAACTTTTACATACTGCTTACACAATATTTAAAAAGCCTATAAACCCACAAAATAATTTTAAACATAAATACTACATATATGCAGTACATGTAGTATTTATATAGAAAAATCCTCTTTTTCAGATTTTTTGCCTTAACATTCTATATAATAACTTCAATAGCTATAATATCTAACAATTAAAATGTATATGTAAGTAATAAAATCTATAGTGTGTTAATTTTAAAAAATTTGCTTTCATATCAAAGATGTTCTAAAAAATTTTGACCAACAATTAATTTTTGAGACCATGCTATATATATAACTCAAGATTTGTGCAATAAAAAAGCAATGTTTATCTTTAGTTTTTTCATAATTGAAAAAAAAATTACTCAGAATAATATTTTCCAAAATGAACTGTCTTTGTGTACTTATTTCTTATTAATAATTCAAAATTAAGTTACAGGAGTATGTTAATTATATTTTTAGAAGTAAATATGTATGGGCTCAAATTTTATTACCTTATTTGCATATATAATTTTGCCATGTCATGTTTTGTAAATTAAAAATGTATGATGGTTAAAATGAATAACAGTGACATTTATATGAAACTTAATAAATATAAATTTTGAATTCCAATTCGGAATTTATATTTGTGTATTTTCAAACATTGCAACTTAGATTATAATTAATGTTCATATTACTTTATCATTATTCTTTAGTTCAATACAATGAATTTCAAAGACACATTTCGCAACATACTTTTCTTTTTCTTTTTGTAACAAGATTCAGTGACAAGACGAGCGAGTCGTGTGCTTGATGGTAAGCGTCACGCCTGCTCACAACACAGTAGTGCTTACACTGCTTGGCCGCAAAATATCTGGCAATGCAGAGGCACCGCTGCAGTCAGACTGCAAGAGTCCTATGACTTAATGTTAAAAGTAATGAGTTATAATTTAAATGAACTCACAACTTTTTCTCATAAGGGTTTTAGCTGTATGTAATTAATTATTATTGCATCATTACAGTACATAAAATCTTAAGTTTACCCAAAACTGAATTATAAAATAGCAAAAGTATGTTAAAATCTAACACAACATAAATAATAATATAACTAACATGCACACAAGGAAATAGACAACATGTTCATTCAAATTTGTCATTGATAGTAATAAATGTGATTCTTATAAAACAATTACTTGATACATGATGTAACACATAGTTAAAAATTATGTGATAATGTTTTTCTTTGTCAATATAAAATATACAACATTTTTAATTGCTGAGCATGGATAGTGTGCTAGTAATAATTCATATTATGTTTCTTAAACCCACGGTTGTGACTGTATTCTTCTACATAAGTCATCCTCTTAATCAAGATGAACTTAATTTACAAAATAAGATTGCAAAGTCATGCAAGTATATAATTATGTCATCAAAAGCAAGCAGCTAAATAATTTTTGTTCTTCCCCTTAATAACAATAGATTAACCTACATTGATTATGCATTGGTAGATTTGGCTACTAGAGATAGAATTTTGATTAAATCCATATGATCTACTAGATTAGATCTACATGAAATGTATCAAAATTCAATCTCAGTTAGGCAAATCTATCAACAGATAGGGTATCGACACTAGCCGTAGGTGGAGATGAAAGTGTGAACTTAATCTTAATAGATCATAGCAGTCTCTTTTAACTAATGTAATCACTTAGATTAGATGAAACTGTGATATGAGATTGCTATTAATCGTTTATCACACAATTTGTGAGTGATTGGCATTCACAGTGAACACTGGTAAAATATGCCATGTATGTAGCATTGATATTGTGTATTAGGTGTATTACATTAGACTATTGGTGTGATTGTCCATGATTTGGCTGACGGTAGTATCTTTTACTACTTTATTTTTTTTTACAAATGAAACAAATATAATTTCGTCTTAACATGATAAAATATTGTCATAGTCATTAAGAGGACAACAGTTGGTTATTACCATTAATTTTATAGAGTAATAACAATATGTGTATTTCACTTTCCATTAGTGCAGTAACAAAATACTTAATAATGATTAACTACTATAGAAAATTTGAGTATTACAAAAGCCTCCTTAAGAAATAGTGATTTTTAATTACATGCTAACTCTTTTTGACAACAGTGCAAGATCATATTATTATATAATGGTTAATGTAATTATAAAATTGTGAAAATTAACTCGAAACAGTATACTTTTATTTTACTGTCCTAATTAGGGATTTTAGGCAGCACCTACATTTGACAGATTTAATTTTCCTTTTAGTATCAAAAAAGTTTCATATTGTTATAAAGCACATTCCCTCACTGAAATATAAGTAAGGCAGGCAGGGTTATTGTTTGTTTTAGTTGGTATGTAATACTTGAACATTTTCTAGTATGAAATACCTTTAATTTTTTTTTTATTTAACAGTGTTGGAAAAATATTTTTGTTGCATTTATTTCTATGACTCTTATGTTTAAAAAATATTGATGTCATGTACATGTATTATGACTGAAATTCTTATTTGGAAAAAAAACAATGATGTTTTATTTTCCTTATGGAGCATATATGCTTTCCTCATTTGTATATTTTTATATATTATTCATGCCAAGTCTCTGACAATATGAATATAGCAATGAACTACACCTATATTAGAATGTATGGAATGTTGAAGTCAACTGTCAGTGTTATGTAGCTAATGCACTTAATTGAAAAGATAAGAAACACAACAAATTTTCGATCCATGTTTTGTACAAGTAGTTGCAATCCGAAATAAACATAATAGTCAAACTTTTAGGGTGCTTTTTGTATAAAATATTTTTATACATACAATAGAGTGCAATTTTGTAAATATTATTTAGATCCGGTTGTTCTAACTCGACTGATTGTCCACAAAAACGCTGCACCTATACAAAACCATAATGTATTCATTCCTCAATTGTTAGGTTTGAAGATACTAGAATTAAGTATCAGTAACTTATGTTCCAACAGGTTTATTGCCAAAACTTGGCAATAGTTGTCACTAGGAGATACATAGCTGTATCATATTTTGAAATAAGTAATGTATTTTTCCACTGCCAGTATTTCAACATCCATGTATAATAAGTGTTAGTGCCTAAGTGTAGATTATAGTTTAGTGTGTAGCAATAGAGAGTAAGTTGAATGATTTGTAATAATTTTTTTTGTAATAAAAATAAATTGATATTGGTTTTGTTTTAATTGAATTAAAATCCCGGCGAAAGTCGATTGATGTTTTCCCTTTCAACATTTTGTAAGACACCCTAAACCTAAAACCCTTTAATTTTACTCTTGCCTAAGCGGTGAAAGTCGCCCCCTTTTTTTTTGGGGGGGAAATCCAATTACGGACCATGTCATTCCGCTGTTATAGGGCAACGGGTCCGTGTGTCGGACTCTGGCTTATGACACCGTTACCGACTAAAACCCCACGGTGTTCCTCCGGTCGCCTGTTGCCAGGACTACGGGTACGCTCTCGCACTCTTCCGCGGTCCCAGCGGCGCCAGTCCCCACCCACAGGGGCTCCGAACCCAGTTTCATCATCCTCAGACAGCGCACGGAAACACGCGCGCACCGCCTCGGGGCTAACATAGATCGGACGACAGACACTCCCCATGCATGTCGCCCTAGGCCCCATTTATGG
>DWGO01000693.1:0-11218 GCA_018247635.1 Eurytides dolicaon deicoon
GCGCCTGGCAATGCAGTGGTACCGCCCCAGTCGGACTATGCAAGAGTCCTACCACTTTAAAGTTCACTTATGCCTAAACAAAGAAAAACAATCTAAAAATTTACTACTACCGAATCTTTCCCGAATAAATCATTTGGGCGCTCAAAGCTAAATAAATAATAACTTAGTTAAAATTTTTATATTATACGAGATAACAATAACTTATAATTTTTATCAAATTAGATAATATTGTTAAATTGTCTCCGAGAACAAATCGTACACGTGATGATAAGGGACACGCCTGCCCATTACAACAAAGTGCCACAAAGAACTTGCTTGAACCTGCACAGCGTTCATCACCCCGAGTTCCAACTCTCTAAGTAGTAGGGGTCAGTCCGGGGCCAGAAGAGAGTCCGTCTGGGCTGATATCACTTCATTGCCAGATATTCTGCCGCCAAGCGGTAGTGTTAAAGCACTATTGTGTTTGAAGGACAATGATGCCAGCGTAGTTACAGGGCAAAGAGATTGACCATCTTAGATCTTTGAGTGACGAGCACAGCACAGAGCCAAGCACGCTCTGTGTGGTAATATGATGTTATGGTTAGGCATGACGCTTACCATCAGGCGCACGACTTGCTCGTCTCGTAACTTTATCACATAAAAAGATGTATAATTTTCAAATTTAGTTACTTGAAATTGTACTGGCATTTTAAAATACCGCAATGATAAGTTAATTTATACCTTAAAAATAGAATAAAATTTGATATTGTAGGAAATTTTAATTTATTGCCATAATAATTGCGAGTTCAGGCCAAAGGTCAGCTCGCGTTGTAGACATTGTAATTCTAACGTCATAAATGGGTAGTGAATTAAAAACAAAATCAACTTTATGTTCCATTGAAAATGGATTCTCATACAACACGAGCGTGGCATCTAACTCCCCTCTCACAATGGACGAACCGATTGCAAAGGCAAAGCCGGTGCTAATTATTTATCCAAATAAACTCCGCTCGCTATCTGCCCACGCGAGATTACATCGTGTGTTAGTTTCCCAGATTAGTGCGGGCGTAATGCAATTTTACTTTGTAATAAAACGTGGGCGTTCTTCCCACGGGCAGACGGCAAACAGATTGTCTGACACGTATCTTTGCTCCGTGTTGTACCAACTTCTGACCTGTTGCGACGAAATGAAGAAGTGTCGTGTACGTGGGCCATTAGTCATAATTAGAAGTGTTCCAGATGCAGATTTTTTTAATCTCAATAGATTTCAAGATTTACATTATATAATTGTGAAAGTAATTTTTATTAAAAATAAAAGAGTTAATAGACCGGCTGAGTTTCTTTCGCCTGATCTTCTCAGGACTGAGGCATATTTTTCCCGAACAGGTGGTAAATATTATTTATGTTGACGTCAAAAGAGATTGTAAACCAATCCAATTTTGAATAACATTTTTTTGGCTTTGATTAAAGTCTTTCAGTCCGGATTTAAGTTGCATTATAAAGTTTTCGAAAAGCTGAGAATTTAAATGAAACGCAACTTATTTGATATCACCGATATGTTCTGTAGTGCATTTCATCATGTTGTTATAAAATTAAACTATGTACGGATTTCATAACGTTTCTTTTGGATTTGACTTTCTTTCCCAAAGACTTTACGGCTCTTATGGTAACGAAAAAGGTCTGAAGGTGTTGGATGTTCCATTATCGATGTTCATCCCGGCTACCTACGTTTTAAAAATTATCAATGTTTTCATTAATTTTTTTTTTTAATTTTCGGTTCGATCTACACAGAAAGAGCTAATTGTATATTTAATAGTCACAGTGGTGGTAAGCTTGAGTTTTGATTTACTTTTTTTAATTATTGGATTGGAATTTAGATATTTTTTATTTCAATAGCCTCACGAATAATTCTGGGAGGGAATTGGTGTTGCTTTGCGAAGATTTGTGGTTTATCATATCGTAGTAAGTAGCGGTTGGGACCTTTTAAGGTGTGTTCGCAGACTGTAGACTTTTTTGGCTTTTTGAGTTTTATGTCATCTATATGTTCCATCACGTGAGTTTTTATGGCTTTTTAGTCTGTTGAGTAATCCTTCCCCCTCCTCGCGTCGGATTCTTCACTACTGAGGGTCATGATCCCGTCAATGGATAGTCAGTTGTTCCTTTAAGATGCTTTTCCAGCTCTTTATCTTCTTTACAAGGTGAATTGCATCATGCAGGCTGGTGTAATCTGTTGAGTAATCCCTCAATAGTTTTATTTTATAATGCGATGTATTTGGGTAAATAGAATCATTATCGTGTTGTGCCAAAAAATCCTGAAAGGGCGAATCAACAAACACACTTTCGCATTTTAAACATAAGTAATCATTTAGAACCGTTTGAAATAGGCAAAACGCTATGTTGACGATAAAGCATCTCGGAGAGTGCGCAAAAAACGACGCACGCACCGTGGCACGTCACAAAACGGGTAATTGCAACCCGTATAGGCTAGGACCAGACGCCATCATGGGAACGCTTTCGAACCGTCAACTGTCACGCTTAGTACTTACGCGCGTTTGAAAAAAAAGGACAGCTATTCATTCTAATACATTCCTACGTATCCGGTGTTGGAATTAACGACGCCTTTGCAGTACTCGTACTTTGATACGTAACGGTGTTTACACTTGTATACGTATATATTTGAATTATTCAATGAAATATAAATGTTTTTCTAATACATGTGTACATGTATAAAATATGTAATGGTTTTAGAGTAAATAACTCAGTAGCCTAATTACAACGTTTTTTTTACGAGATAAAGTGACGAGACGAGTAATCGTGCGCCTGATGGTAAGCGTCACATCTGCTCATTATAACACACTACCACACGGAGCGTGCTTGGCTTTGTGCTGTGCTCGACACTCAAAGATTTAGTTGGTCTATCTCTTTGCCCTGTGATTTCACTGGCATCATTGCCCTTCAAACCGGAACACAGCAGTGCTAACAGACTACTGCTTGGCGGCAGAATATCTGGCAATACAGTGGTACTGCTCCAGTCGGACTGCAAGAGTCCTACCACTTTATAAAGTAATAGGTTTATTCACAATCACTCTAGCACTAACATCACAATGATTCTACTTAACAAATCATAATCATCAGCACTTAGCGATTCAGAGTAACGTCATTATTTGTAACTGCACTTAGACACTATATCCTTCTCGTATGCTTCAGACTAAGTGTCAAACGATTGCACGGCCATCGTTTATATAGGTGCAAACCGTATATTTGTTGCAACAGATAATAAATAGTATTCAATGTTACTACTGTACTATTGACACGGGGGTCGCTAACACTATTAATTTATATTAAAACAAAGAGGAGATATTTACAATTTTTCACATCTTTAAGGTTGAGTTTTTAACTGTTATGAAGACTTCTCATGGAAATGTAATAACAGTTGTTAGCGTTTTTTTATTTTTTAAACTCTTATTACGACGGTATGCAAAATATTTAAAAAGTATCAATACATGTAAGGGCATGGATAAGGCTTTGTAAAACTATATTCATTAGCGTGTGAAACAATCGGATACACACGCACGTACACGTACTAAACTGGTGTGGCTCATAAAATTCTAATTTGTGTAGGGTTGCCAAACATATGAAACTTGAATTTTATACAATGAATTTTCAATTAACACGATTATTTAATAAAGACCTCAAGTCATTTGAAACAAAGAAGTTAAGAAAATGTACTTATTATGTTTATAATAAATCTATAAAGTGACGAGATAAGCAAATCGTGCGCCTTATGATAAGCGACACGCTTGTCTATTACAACACATCACCATACAGAAAATTTAACTACTAAGCGATTTTCCAGGCACTTTCTTCCACGCACAATTAACCTGTGGAACCGGTTGTCGCAGCGGTATTTCCGGACCGATATGACTTAGGGACCTTCAAGAAGAGAGCCGATTCTTACCTCAAAGGCCGGCAACGCATTTGCTAGTCCCTTGACGTTGCAAATGTCCATGGGCGGCGGTACTTGCTTACCATCAGGTGAATTGCCTGCTCGTATGCCTCCTACAACGTAAAAAAAAAAACAAATACTTCAAAACTTACCAGTGAAATTCACTTTTCTCAAGTAGCTCAACAACTCCGAACCACTAGCTGGTCTCATGGCGTCGCAGAGTCCTGGTTTTCCACTGCAGACTGTTGCGTGCATGTCACTTAAAAATAAAGGGCGCTTAAGTACACTATTCAATGGTTTCTTATTAAAAGCTAAAATTCTTTCCTTTAATTAAATATTTTTTTGTATTATTCATTGTTATAATTTTATTATATGAATTCATTTTATAAAGTATAAGGACTCTTGCGGAATTCATCTGGGTTGGTACCACTGTGTTGCCGGTTATTCTACCGCTAAGCAGTACTGGGTAAGTTGATGTTGGCATAATTACGGGGCAAAGAGATATAACATCTTCAACCTCTGGCTGACCAGCGTAGCGTAAGAATAAATAGGTTCTGCGTGGCCTTTAGTAAGGGCCAGGCGTGTTGTTTGCTATTAGGCGCACGACTTGCTCGTCTCCCTATCTCATAAAGATGAAAAAAAGTAGTCTTAGGACAAACTGTCCAGCCAAATACCATTATCTGAGGTGGCTAAAGATCAATTGAATATTTTTACTATGTTTGCTAATACTCGTATTGTATATATTTATGTTAGTTTGTTAGTGTGAAAGTTTTTGTTAGTTTGTAAATGTTTTTCATGCAGCAACGAAGTTACGCATTAGAATCATTAGTTTACTTTAGTGTACCTGTAATTATTAAGACAGAGAATTAAAAAGGCATCTCTATGCTACGAAAAAAAAAACAAATAAAAATCCACACGGCGGGCTAAATGAAATATTTTATAAAAAGAAATAACTTTTAACTTAAAATAGGTAGTACCGACTGCGGCGGATGCAGTGGGCATTGTCACATATTATGCCGCCAAACAGTGGTGTGTAAGTACTGTGTTCCGGTTTGAAGGGCAATGATGCCAGCGTAATTAAGAGATAAGCCATCTGGTGTCTATCTCTGGGTGACGAGTGTAGTACAGAGTTTTTAGTTGAGAAACATATGTGGAATTAGAATATATTGACCCATACGGCATACTTTAGAGTTGTAATTATATTAAAAAAAAATGAAATTAGATTTAAAACAGCAACTGTTGAGTTTCTTGCTGGCTCTTCTCAGCAGAACTGCCGTCCGAACCGGTGGTAACTTTCTTACGATCTGACTTCATTGACGATTCAAAGGTGCTTGTAAAAGTCTAATTGAATTAAGCTCAATTTCGTTTTATTCATTCATTTGAGCGACGAGAGCAGCGCAGAGCCAAACACGTTTTCTATGGTACTCAGCTATTAAGGGCGGAGGTGTCGCTTAACATTAGGCGTATTTCCTGTTTGTCTCGTCAATTATTCTTATATAAAAAAAATATTTTAATTATGTATAGTTATAAATTGAATATACATTTTTTTTGTACTGATACAGGTACTAATGTGTATCATTTTACGATACTCGTTATGCCGTCACATTTCAATTCGGATCCAATCGTTATATCCAATGTGAAGTTATATAACTAGAATAGTAAGATATTGGATATCGATCATAGCTCTAAGGATAATGTCTTTAGAGATGAATTTATTATTGTACAAAATCGTATGATTATAGTTATTGTATACAGTTTCAATCGACATGGGATTAATATTAGAATATATTTTCACAAATACAATATCCGTTTGTTGTATATATATATATATATATACTGACTTCACTATAGCGATATCCTGATGACAAGAATAAATTATTATCATTATGAAACTACTGAAACTACCATTAATAAAAAAATGTCAAAACGGGATTATGTGACACTGCGTTTGTACATCGATAGAATCGTATATTGACCTTCAATTAACTTACGTGAATACGAAATTCGACTTTAGCAATGAAATCCCTACGATTCTATTGAAGTTGTTTTTACGTGAATTAGGTCACAGTGCTTACGCACTACTATTTGGCGGTTGAATAACTGGTGGTGGTACCCCAGACAGACTGCAAAAGAGTCCTACCACTTAGAAAGATATAAATCTTATAACTGATTCATGTCTGTGTCAATATTCCATATCATTGATTTAGACTATTAGTCTATATGCTTAGTGGCGACCTTTATTTGTCTATACATCTTTATAATGTCCGCCGTGACATAGGTGGGATATGTACAACAGCGCATGATTAAGTGTAGTAATTTGGGTTGCATGGTTAGACCTACCATTTACATATGTACCATTTAAGGACACTATTCACTGTGGATTGTACATATTCATTAATGATATTAATTATCTAACATTATTTTATAAGTCGCAGGACCCTTTGGCAGAGTCCATCTGGTTATTCTGCCGCCATCAGGAGTGTGTAAGCACTACTGTGTTTCGATTTGAAGGGCAATGATTCCAGCGTAATTACTGGGTAAGGAGAAAGACTATATCACAATTATATATCTGTGTGACGAACTTAACACATAATCAAGCACGTTCTGTGTACTACTGTATTGTTATGGGCAGATGTGACGCTTATCATCTGGCGCATGACTTATTCGTTTCATCGCTTTACGTCGTAAAAAAAGAAAAAAATATATATTATCTAATTTCGAATTCCTTATCTAACCCTTTTTCTAAATAAAACATACCTTTGAGTGTTATTGTTCTTATCTATCTAATTGCAAAGAACATTTGGCCGAAACGGCAATTCCACGATTTTACGACCACGTTCATTTGAGTTCCAGCTGAGTTTACACCGTTCATCGAAAAAAATTGACTTTTTTTCTCCATGTAAGATAGAATTGCAAGATTCACTTAGCAAGTAAATGGGTAAACCCAACATTTAAAGGCTCTCAGTAAAATACGTAGAATTCTAAAGGTTTTTAAGTGTTAGGACTCTATTGCAGTTCAGTTCAGTCTGTATGGGGTGGTAGTCTAGAAGGAATAACCGGCAATGCAGTGGATTGCCGGTTATTCCTTCTAGCATTAGTGTTTGAACACTGCTGTGTTTCGGTTTGAAGGGCAATGATGCCAGCGTAGTAACTGGGCATTGAGATATAACATATTAAAGTTTAGGATGATGTGCTTGCAGCAAAGCGCAGAGTCAAGTAGGTTTTTTATGGCACTGTATTGTTATGCACGACTTGCTCGTCTCTTCACTTTATCTCCTGCAAAAAAAGTTTATAGGTTAATACCTATACATATATTGAAAAACGTGAACTTGAACTACAGTGACATTTCTTTCCGGCTAATCTCCTCGCGGCGTGACTATATTCAATCTTTCCATGCTAGTATTTTGTGTGGTTTGATGATTTAAGAAATATTTCACATTTATATAGTGTTTCTAATATTATATTGTAAGTTACTGAAACTAAGGAAAATGCTTAGAAGTTTTCACTGTTAACATTGAATACAAGGTGATGGGTTTTTGACTGTAGTTTGAACTAGGCATGCACGACAGGACAGCAAGGCAACGAAGGTTTTTCGCCACGTATCTGTGATTGTGGGCGGATTACTCTTAGATTCTCCGGCAACGCATTTCCTAGTCTCTTGACGTTGCAAATGTCCATGGGCGGCGGTACTTGCTTATCATCAGGTGAATCGCCTGCTCGTTTGCTTCCTACCACACAAAAAAAGGTTGATGAAGCTTAGATATTCTAGATCTTCGCTTTAAATCAGGTTCGGAGTCTCTGTGGGGGAGAAGTGGAATCTCGCGGAAGAGTGCGAGAGCGTTTCCGTAGTTCTGAAATCAGGTGACTGGAAGAATACCGTGTGGTTTAAGTCGATTCACTGTCTTATAGCCATGAGCGTTTAAGAAAGGGACGAGTTGAATCGACGGTAATAAAAATACACCTGAATCATATTTATTAATTGTATTTAGTCAATTCTTTATGTTAAAAGAAAGGAGAAATAATTGTGGTGTATATTTTTTTTATTAAGAGACTAGTCGACGAATTCAACTAGATAATGGATGCGTCGATTTACAGAAATAGACGGTCTAGTTTCGTTTATGATAAATACGTCGATCACCGATCGCTAGACAGTGTCTCACTCCATAAGCCGTAGCCGAAGTCCGACACACGGCCCCGCTGCCTCTGTATAACACCGGGGTGTCTTACTCGTAAGTTACTCACTTCCTCATTCAGAGGTCTCTCTTTAAAATACCACAAAGTAAAATATGTTCTATACTTTCTATATAACATTATTTTTCTGGCGGAATGGGCAACACGGCAATTGTTTACGGCTATCATAAAAACAAGTAGGAAACTGAATTGCGGCCATTAACAAGACTTATTTGATGAAGCGGCCCAATTCAGTGTAGTTTTGTTTTACTGCTCCTCCAACTATTACGTTCTCACGCACCGTTAACTTGTACGGCATTAATTGTCATAAATATAGGTTATTTATGTATTCACGAGTGAAAAAAGAACTTCCTGTCTTCCTTAGGTCCTTACGTGATAGGTAGAATTTTTTATATACTTTTAATATTTAAGGTTGTTTATCTATAAGTGGTAGGATTCTTGCAGAGTCCGACCACTGCATTGCCAGATATTCTGCCGCCAAGCAGTAATTTGTAAGCACTACTGTGTTCCGGTTTGAAGGGCAATGATGCCAGTGCAATGACAGGGCAAAAAGATAGATCATCTAATATCTCTGGGTGACGAGCGCAGCGCAGAGCCAAACACGCTCTGTGTGGCACTGTGTTGTTATGGGCATTCGTGATGCTTACCATCAGGCGTACGACCTGCTCGTCTCGTCACTTTATCACGTAAAAAAAAAGAAAAATAATGTTCTTTGTGAGTATTTTAAATTAGTTGTGAGGTAGGTGCGCAGAATATTTTCCAGTAGTCCTCAGGTATTTTTTTTTATAAATCGTATATCTAGGTTTTAGGTTAGATTTTTCAATATTAGAAGATGCGTGACTAAGTTGAAAAGTATAATACTTTTATGCAAGTCAGATAATGAGATGTGTAGAGATTTGTTAACCTTTGAGTTGGCAATTTCTCTTTTTTAAGGCCCCTTTGAAATCCAGTATAATCAACAAGGTATATTTTATTTTTTATGCGTATAATAACCTTTATTCCGTCTATATGTAATCGTGTTTTCGACACTAATCTATTATAAACAAAAGTATGTGCCAAGCAACCTTACTGTTACATCTCTCTAAATTCAAGGAAAATCTCACAGAAGGCCTGAGTCAAGTTAAGTTATCTGCTTCCATAATTTTCGTCGTGTGACTAAGGTAATTGTGATCGTCTTTTAAAGGTCTACCACACGATTGCGATCCTTTTCGTGTTTAGATGTAGATATGTAGGTGGGCGCCTGGGTTAGTTATTCTAACGCCAAGCAGTGTTCCGGTTGCCAGTGTAAATACTAGGCATAGATATATGAATGCGCAAAGCAGGGTCAATCAGGTTCTGCGTGGCACTGCATTATGGGCAGGTGAATCTATTACCATCAGACGCTCGTCTGGCATTTTATCTTCTAATGAAAATGTCTAAGTATACACATAGCATCATGTGAATCACAAATTTCTAGTCGAGTATCAGTCAAAATCTCTTTATTCAATGTAGGTTCGTTTCAAGCTCTCGTTAAACTTCCGTATCTACATACTAAATTAACACGTTCTTTCATGGACGGATTTGATAACTGCAAAAACCTCCGTGGCCTTAATCGTATCTATATATTTTATAGTTGTTAATGCTTTTATAAATTAATTATTGTCAAAATGAAACCAATTTACGAATTTTATCGCGTTTTATTTGTTTTTAAATACCAGACACTCTGTCCCGTAACCGTGGACTCGTGTAAAGAGTTTGAAACGAAGAATAAAGTCCGCAAATATGTTTCATTTTAATCAAGTGTAGTATTCGTGTAAATATATTCTTGTAGAAATTAAGTTCTTCTGTATAATTAGTAGAAGTCAGGGGACGTGCAATGTAGTAATACGTGTTCAACTGGAAACAGGTGTAGCATCGGAGACGAATCAAGAGATGGCCGCTAACCAACCGGCGGAAGGGGACGCTCAAGCGACCTTCTTCGAGAAGTTAGGCGCCGAAGCCGAGACCAGACTGGAGGACTTCTTCCAGTGGTGGGGCTGCTGTATGGCGTCTAGACCCTGGATCGTACTGTTCCTCGGTGAGTGCCTGTTTATATAGACCATATTTTATAAGAGGCAAGACTCTTGGACAGTCCCGCTAGAGCAATATCACTACATTGCTAGATATTTTGCCGCCAAGCACTATTCCGTTCCGCTTTGAAGGGAAATTATGCCAGAGTAATTACAGGGCAAAGGGTTTGACCATCTTATCGACATCTGGGTGATGAGCGCAGTACAGTGCCAAGCACGCTCTGTGTGGTACTGTGTTGTCATGGGCAGACATAACGCTTACCTACAGGCGCACGACGTGCTCGTCTCGCCACTTTATCTCCTAAAAAATTAGTTGTTGGTCTGTTAGAAAAAAAGCTCATTAGCTTTGCAGTAACGAACGTGTTAAGTCCGCCCATTGCAACATTTTTTTGTTTTGCAATAGACTATAAAATATATAAATAAAATAAAACGCGTTTTTTTTTCAGGCCTCTGCTTCGTGGTCGGCCTCGGCACTGGCATCAGCTACATGCAAGTGACGACGAATCCGGTGGAATTGTGGGCGGCGCCTAATTCACGGTCACGTGTCGAGCGGGACCACTTCGATTCCCACTTCGAGCCGTTCTACCGCACTGAAATGTTGATTATCAGCACTAAGGGCCTACCCACCATAGAGCATGAGACCCCATCAGGCACGGTGGAGTTTGGACCGGTGTTTAATGCCACCTTCATGCTGGATGTCTTGGACTTGCAGAACAGGATAATGGGTAAGTTATAAATAAATGCCTAAGCTGTTTGCATAGGGGACGAAAAGTATGAGGAAGAGAAGAGAACGAATGAAAGGGGGTAATAGATTTAGTTAGTTTGTATGGCGAATAGAAAAAAGTGGTGAATTTCTCCTCATTTGAGTTAAATCATTTCTCCTAACAGCCAATTCATTGACGTAATTGATGTGCAAAAACACACACTTTTTATTTATGTAAAGACAACCACGCCTATGTGAACGTTTACAAGTGGTAGGACTTGCAGAATCCGACTGGGGAGGTACACCATTGCATTGCCAGATATTCTGCCGCCAAGCAGTAATGTGTAAGCA
>DWGO01000694.1:0-11216 GCA_018247635.1 Eurytides dolicaon deicoon
TTAGCATTTCCACGGGTTCGGCGATCCGATGTAGCTTTACATGGCCGCATAGGCCAAAAGCGACAACGTCATTATATGCAGAAACAGATACACATTTTATTTTGTTCGGAACTAACACCCGACCGGTAATTCCACTTATCGGATAATAAATGTATACACGTATCGGTATGTGAGTCCGTGTGAACGTTGCACAGGGGTCGGGGAACACGGAAGTAGTAGCGTGGGTCACGGGTACGAATACGACGCACTCAATCCAACGACTCAACATAACGCCGCACCTCGCTAATAACTGGATCGCATTGTAAAATTAACTGTATAACAAAGGGATAGCGTGCAAATTAGCACTGACTCCCTTTCACTGTACTATTATAATGTCCCCTAGGAGAAATTATATCGTATTATTGTAAGGAAACGCTTTGACGTATTGAAAGCTCAGCGGTTTAATCACAGGAATACTTTAGCTTGGACGCCAACTACGTTGAAGGGTTAAAGTTTTATGTCTTGTTCTTTAAAATTACTCCAAATATTATGGTATATGTTAAAAGGTTATTGTCATGCAAAATAAAAAAGTTTTATATAATAGGTATATTAAAATTCGTATATCAACTCTTAGCAAAGTAAAATTTTATCGACATAGAGTATCTATATAATTTTCTAAATGGTAGTACACCTGCAGAGTCCGACCGAGGCAGCAATGCATTGCCAGATATTCGTCTATCAAATCAGTAGTGTGTAAGTACTGCTGTGGTTCGGTTTGAAGGGCAATGATGCCAGTGAAAATACAGAGTAAAGAGACAGACCATGTAATATCTCTGGGTGGCGAGCGCAGCACAGAGTCAAGCATGCTCCGTATGATACTGTGCTGTTTTAGGGAGGCGTGATACCTCGTTATTTTATCTCGTAAAAAAAGGCACAGTAATATTAAAAATGAATTCGGTATAAACTAAATCAAACGATAATGATATTTAAGTGTAATGAATACATTATTATGAATGTAAAGTATAGTAAAAAGTAATTTATTTATTAATGTCTTTTATAGCACTTAAAATATGTCATTGCATTAAAACGTAAAATTTCGTTAATGTAATTTCTAAATATTTACAAGATTCCGATTGTATATTCCTGTGGTACGATTTGTTCAACTCAGTCAATAGTTATATAATATAAATAAAAGAAATCGCAGTTACATATCGGAAATATAAATAGTACATAATCCAGAAAGCGCGAAATGGTATTGCGGACTATTGTTATAAGCCCCGGTCAAAGTGCGGTGACCTGAATAATTTATGCGAACGAATGAAAAGAAAAAAAGAAAAGAGAAAAAAAACCGGAGAGAAGCCGAGGAGAAATATGAAACCCAATCACGGCATACAGTTAGCAATGGCCGACCGTCATGGGAAAGCACCTCTCATGCATATTGCACTAGTTCTGAGATATAAAAATGTCGGTTTTACTGCCGTAATTACTTGCCGCGTAGCGGTGTATGAATCGAACGGCTCACTAAGCGTGTAAAGATACTTCTTCTTTTTCTTAAACGACCATAGGCGATGTGTTGTTAGCTTTTTTATTTCAACACTTAAGGAAAAAGTATTAATTGAGCCGCTCGGAATATTTACTTGTAAGCGATGTATTTTTTTTAATTAATAGATGTAAGACTCTTTCGCAGTGTGTCTGGGGTGGCAGAATATTTGGCAAAGCAGTGGGCATTGCCAAATTCTGCTACCAAGCCATAGTGTGTTAGCAGTACTGTGTTCCAGTTTGAAGGGCAGTGATGCCAGTGAAATAACAGGGCAAAGAGATAGATAGGCCATCTAATACTTGGCTCTCTGGCTAAAGAGTGCAGCAGAGAGCCAAGCACGCTCTGTGTGGTACCGTGTTGTTATGGGCAAGCGTGAGGCTTACCATCAGGCGCACGATTTGCTCGTCTCGTCTAATAATAATAAAAAAAAGATATGTTTTCTTGTATGTCATATATAAAGTTTGCATTTGATTGGTTACTTCGACCATACATTTCTTAATCCATTTATGTTGAACAACAGAAAACAATATATTTATTTAAAATAATTACCACTACACATGTATTTAAATCCATAACAAACAACAATAAATCAATGTTGAATATCGTTTTTCTGATACAGATCATCAATTAAGATAAATATTAACACTGATGTTAATGTATTAATGTGAAAAAAAATCGAACAGCTTTTAATTGATGGTAACTATACACACGACGCGCCTGGTGTTTTATGGTGTAATGTAAGCTGTCTTTAACATGTTTAACACTTAGTAAATTCAATGTGAGTTATAAAAAATGTAAGGTAAAGTGCACTTTAATTGCTACGCGTAAAGTCTAATTTGAAACGCGTTCCCCGTGAAATATGGTATCGGGTAATTAAATCCTTATTAGTGCATTTCATCGCATTCTATTCCATATTCTAATGTGAGTACGAACCAGTTTGGAGTGAATGCGGTTGGAAAAAAAATGAGATATGGAAATGAAGGGGCGGTTATGGTCGGTTTGTTGTGATAGATGGAATTATTACAAAAAAATTAGTAAGAATGTGTAAATAGACACATAGGTGCGATGTTATCTGTACACCCATTTGTTTGTTTCTAACATAGTAATTGTTTTTCCTAATACAGATTATAATCGGAACGTTTTTACATGAATTCCGAGTAGAAGAGGGAACATGAATTCCGAGTAGAAGGGAGATTTTCATCCGTTAATTGAAATATATATATTAGCGAACTTTTATGCATTCTATTGTTATGCAAGTGAACCAACTGCTACATACCTAATGGGTTTTCTATTCAACCTTACATAATCTTTTTAGGCCCTAACATAGAAAATATAAAGAATATTTTCTATGTCTAAGGATATTCTAGAAATACATAGGAAAATGTTTAGGCTTTAATTTTCTACTTTTTACCATGGAATCTGGATTTTAGTTTGCTTCTATCTTCCGACTGAAGCCTTAGAAGTTCGTAGTCATGGGATTATTTAAGTGCAGGACTCTTGCAGAGTCCGACTGCGGCGGTACCACTGCAGCAGTCGCATTAGCAGGCGTGTTGCTTACCATCAGGCGCACAACTTGTTTATCTCGTCACTTTATATATTTTTTTAATTGAACTGCTCTTCTTTTGCTTCCAAACCACTTAAAAGACTTGCTCCAGATAGAGTGGTTCACGATCTAGGTGACAGGGGCGTAGTGATGAGCCTGCCGTGAGAGATTCGCACCATTGTTGAATGAACTTTCACGAATAACTTAATTATATGTGTCGCTAATTTGAATTAATTTAATTTTAATTATTATGAACACGGTAAACGTCGTGATGAATTGCCTCATCAGCATACGCTAAGAGAACTTATAATATGATGAAAGTAAGTGAATGAAAATTATAATTATGCCCGTCTAACTGTATATCGGTTGAGACAGTTAATCAACGAATTTTTTTTCAGAGCGTTCTTAGCTCTGCGCTGAGTTCGTTACCCAGCGATATTAGATGTCTATCTCTTTGGCCTTTTTTTTAGAGCGTGTTTGGCTCTGTGCTGCGCTCTATACCCTGAGATATTAGATGGTATATCTCTTTGACCTGTAATTGCACTGGCATCATTGTCCTTCAAACCGGAACACAATAGTTAGTCCTCAGTGCATTTAACTTCATTTAATTACTGTTATTAAGCATAATTATACTTCTTATAGCAGCAGAAGATGCGAAGGAAGCGATGACTCACGTAATACTATTAAATCTATACGTATTGGAAAAGAATTATCACCTTAGAGCTCCGTTTTTTACAGTTATAACTACTATGAAATGTAGTGGTAGGTCTTTACAAGTGGTAGGACTCCTGCAGAGTCCGACTGCGGAAGTACCACTGCATTGCCAGATATTCTGCCGCCAAGCGGTAATGTGTAAGCACTACTGTGTTCCAATTTGAAGGGCAATGATGCCAGTGCAACTACAGGGCAAAGAGATAGACCATCTAATATCTCTGGGTGACGAGACCATGTTGTTATGAGTAGGCGTGACGCTTACCATCAGGCGCATGACTTGCTCGTTCCGTCACTTTCGTAAAAATTTGTTCATTATCGATTTGGCTGAGGTAATTCAATGGCTTGCCCTCCTTGCATACGGCGACTATAAAAATACGAGCGGAAGCAACGAGTGGAGCAATTTGGCCTCCCCAAGTCATCGTCACGGGTGGCCGGGCGAGCAACTGGGGCATAGGTGAGAGAGCACCGTCTCTACCACTCTACCACCAATAGCGATTTCATATACGCGAGCTTAGCGGTTCTTCTAACGTATGAAACATAATATAAATGCTAAAATTAATCTCGATGAAAGTCCGTTATGCTATACGCTATGATACTGTTACAATGTACAATGTGCCATAGACTAGCGACTCTATGATCTACACTATGATATATCGATCTGCTGATCGAATATCGAATACAACAGCAACTCCGTTGAAAACAATTTTGAATTACAACGTGATAATAAAGCTTATCTAATAGTAAATATTTCTTATATTGCTTATGACTGTGTAAGATAAAACTGATAAAGTGTATTGTTTATTTTCGTCTTAAGACTTAGACTCTTAAGTCTTAAGTCTTAGACTTTTCATCAGACGTGATAGCTAAGAGAGTTTAGTTCGAGACACTTTATCAGATTTAAGACTATTTCTGGTGCCGGCACTTTTTAAATACAGATTTACAATGTGCTCAATATTGAGGTATAATTAGACAAAGAAATCTACATACGATAAAAGTATTAATCTTTCTAAGTGGTAGGACGTTTGCAGAGTCCGACTGGGGCGATACCACTGCATTGCCAGATATTCTGCCGCCAAGCAGTAGTTTGTAAGTACTACTGTGTTCCGATTTTTAGGGCAATGATGCCAGTGAAATTACTGAGCAAAGAGGTAGACCATATAATATCTCTGGTTGATAAGCGCAGCACAGAGCCAAGCACGCTCTGTGTGGTGCTGTGTTGTTATGGATGACGCTTACCACCAGGCGCCAGATTAGCTCGTCTCGTCACTTTATAAACAAAAAAAAAATTAAATAAACATTTCTATGCTTCTATGTTTCGAGCAACCGCTTTTAATTTATTGTACTAGAGGAAAATGGGTTCAAACCCCGGTGCCGGCACCAACGAATTTGTAATTTGTGGTTAATAATATTAAGCGCTGATTTATCATGTGCTCTACGGGAAAGAAGAATATTGTGAGAAACCCTTCATATTAAGAAATGATAAGGAATATTTCTAAGATATATGAAGTCCGCTAAACCGCACGATGGAGCTACGTGGCGGTCTATATTTATTTATTTAAACTTATTGTACATAAAATAGTACAAAGGCGGATTTAATGCCAAAGGCATCTTCTACCAGTCAACCTTAGGGTGATCGAGAGAAAGTAATGCGCATATTTAAAATAAAATAAAAACTAAAGGTTTAAAAAAAATTAAATTCTATACCTTTATTTCTCCGTACAGAGGATGATCCTGCACATCAGAGGGACATATAAAGGCTGTTACTTGCTTTTAGCTTTTTTTAAGACGTGTCATTTAGTCAACTTACAAAAACGAACGTACTCTAAAAGTGGTAGGACGTTTGCAGAGTCCGACTGGGACAGTACCACTGCATTGCCAGATGTTCTGCCGCCAAGCAGTAATGTGAACATGATGCCAGTGAAATCATAGGGCAAGGAGATAGACCATCTTATATCTCTGGGTATCGAGCGCAGTACAGAGCATGCTTTTTTGTGGTACTGTGTTGTTATGGGCAGGCGTGACGCTTCAGACGCACGACTTGCTCGTCTCGTCACTTTATATTCTAAAAAAAACTTACTATAATAAAGGTATCATAAGTGCAGTAAGTAATAAAGGTGCGTTAGTTAACTAAAGATGTGGAGCGTCTAGGGTCGGTGTCATTGAGTCGTATCCAGGGCGCTGGGGCTAACTGCGTCGGATTGGGCAACTCATTAGCATAGGTTAAGACACGGCACGCTTGCAAGGCTCCAGTTTTCCGTAATTCGATAAATGGAGCGTTCGTTTACTCAACAAATTTTCAAGTCATTACAATATACGCAAATGTGTATATTGTAATGACTTGAAACATACGTGCGGCTATTCTGTAACAATACGTGCATTTTTTCAAGAGAATAATCTCTTTCTCTCTCTCTCTCTTACCTCGTTCACTCTTGACAGACCGGTCATGGCTGATCATGATGAATTATCTTTTGCTTATGCAACTTTTTCTAACTTGGTGGGACTCTTGCATCGGTAGGACTTGGACATCACTTAGAAAAACAACAGATATTTTCTTATAGAATATACCGTTTGAATTTGAAGCAGCTAAGTTATTTTTCAAGCAGAAATGGTCAAGTGTTAAAGTGTTGTTAATAGGGACCTTGGCTGTATGAGTAGCAAAGCACCTCAGGAAAAATATATATAAATTACCGAAAAAAAAGTTTGAGATAATTTGGGATGGATAAAATAAATCTCTAAGTAGTAGGACTCTTACAGAGTCCGACTGGGGCGGTACCACTGCATTGCCATATATTCTGTCACTAAGCAGTAGTGTGTAAGCTATACCTTGTTTCAGTTTGAAGGGTAATGATGCCAGTGAAATTACTGGACTAATTAAGAGATATACCATCTAATGTCTCTGGGTTATGTGCGCGTCAAAGAGCCAAGCACGCTCTGTGTGGTACTGTGTTGTTATGGACAGGCGTGACTTGCTCGTCTTGTCACTTTAATTAGTAAAAGAGAAAGAGTTGTTCAATACTACAATCATGTTAATGATGGAAAATTTACGCTCTTAACCTGTCATTTGGGAAGCCGCGTTCAAGTTAAACCATCTATAGGTAGTGTTTTTATACATCATACGTGGTCCTCAATTAGGCGTTCGTAATCAAACATATTGTGGTCGGGTGGGTCCTGGGCCGCAAAAATGGTAAAGGATCTTTATCAAATTGCATACGTGGCCTTTAATTGGACATTCGCAATCAGACATTGTGCTTCGGGTCCTGGGCCGTAAAAATTCCCACAGCGACGGCGGCAAGGAGCGGGCTTGCAAAACAAATTGTCGATTTCGCAACGCACAATTATCGCGTAAGGCCCCAATCTCGGATCTAAAGCCAAGCGCACACGAGTGGCCGACATGACAATGAATCTATGCTTAATAAGAAAGAACATTCGCACGACAGTCCCACGGGTTTGCGTAAAAACTTATTGCGAAACGACCTAAGGGCGAGCGTTGTCATTGTGTTGGTGTTTTGCCCCAACTCGGGTCCTTTGTGGGTAATGTCGGGTAAAGGGGAGGTTTTTGCGCGCGGTTTCCGATTCGCGACGGTTGGGAAATATTAGAGGAAATGTACACGTTGTGTTCAAAGTCTGCGTTACGCTGTTGCCCTAATACGAATGGTGGTTAAAGGTTTTCACAAGTGGTACGACTCTTTCAGTCCGACTGGGGAGGTGCTACTGCATTGCCAGATATTCTGCCGCCAAGCAGTAGTGTGTAAACTATGCTGTGTTTCGGTTTGAAGGACAATGATGCCAGCGAAATTACAGGGCAAAGAGATGGACCATCTAATGTCTCTGGGCAACGAGAGCAGCACAGAGGCTAGTCACACAGATATTTGATATATTCTATCTCTATACTTAGTAATTACTAAACTACTAATTGCTTGAGTATTACATCATAAGCAACAGCTTAAGATGTAATACTCAATTTTCATATAAAAATTATCATATAAATATATATTTATATTTATACTAGAACGTCGTGTAACGTTAATAATTTATCTAAACGGTAGGAATCTTAAGCAGAGTTCAATTGGTGTGATACCATTGCATTGACAGTTATTGTGCCGCCAAGTAGTTGCGTATGAACGCTACTGTGTTAAGGTTTGAAGGGCAATGATGCCAGACGCACAATTTGCTCATCTCATCACTTTATCTGTTTAAAATATGTTTACTATAATATAAAAGAAAGTTAGGTGACGTTTCTTTTAAGTTTTAAGTCGTTACTGTTGTAATCTGTGGTAAATCTTATAATCTTGTCTGTCAACCTGTAGCGCCACCTTTAGTCCTTTTCACTGTAACTACGTTCAATAACGTTCTCCCCCGTTTAACAAAATTACACTTATAATTATAATTCTGGCCTACTTATTAACTTAACCAAACGCCCCAATTAAATACAACATGGTAGCAGATACAGTATTATAACAGAGCGGGCGTTTGGAAAATCTAGAACGGGCTTCTTCGCTCTTTCAAAATTTCCCGAGACGAAACTGGTTCAGCGCACAATTAACCCCGATTCCGTCCCCACAAATCGGATTACGAGCGGCGACCTCTACAATTTAGAAAGGTAAATTACTAAAGATAATTAAGTTAAAAAAAAAACGGTCCGTACATATAGTACCGCCAGATCGGCCATTGTCTTAGGAAAAATATTGTTATACATATATAAAGCGAGCTATCTGATTTTCGCACGGTCCACTGCTAACTGTTAAACTTTAATACAGGATGTTCCATTTTGTTACGATACCTAAATTTTTTTTACGAGATATAATGACGAGACTAGCAAATAGTGCGCTTGATGGTGAGCGTCATGCCTGTCCATAACAACACAGTACGAAACAGAAATGCTTGGCTCTGTGCTGCGCTCATCACCAAGAGATATAAGACGTTCTACCTTTTTACCCAGTAATTACGCTGGTATTATGGCTCTTCAAACAAGAACACAGTAGTGCTCATACAGTAATGCTTAATGGCAGAATGGCAACCAGTGGTACCGCTCCAGCCCCTCTGGGGCTCTGCAAGAGTCCTACTACTTAGAAGATAATATTATGTTTATTTTATTATTTATTGTAATTACCTTATAAGGATTAGAAAGTCAACATGGTTCGAACATATATTTGATTTAATTATATAATTCATAATATATTATATTCATAATATAATTTAATAAGACTAACATACTGCATATCATTATATACAAAGAATTCTCGAATATTCATATCGTTTTAATTTTATTTCACACAGTTTTAAATATTTTGCTGCTAAGCCAGGAAATATTTAACTGGTTATATTAAACAACCAAATGAAGGTTGCTTGGGGACGTATCTAAAGCTTACGAATAGCTATTTCTGTCCTTTAATTAATAATTATTAAATACCACAGTTATTCTACTGTATTAGGTTAAGCTAACAAATTGAAAAATAGAGTAAAAATCATCCTGTAGATTATATTCGTTGAGGCAGTGAATGTGCTTGCAACATGATGCTTCAGACATCTCTGAAGACAGCCTTGACCGGTAATTTTGCATCTCGTGTAGAAGTTTCTAGATTTTTAATTATACTGACGCAATCCACACTGCACAAAGTTCATCTTAAATTGGAGAACACCAACAAATGACAGTCACAGAACAGATGTTTTTTTACGAGCGCAAGTAACGAGACGAGTAAGTAGTGCGCCTGATGGTAAGCGTCACGCCTGCCTATAACAACATAGTACCACACGTGGTATGCTTGTCTCTGTGCTGCGCTCGTCACCCAGAGATATTAGATGGTCTTTCTCTTTGTCCTGTAATTTCGTTGGCATCATTGCCCTTCAAACCGGAACATAAAAGTACTTACACACTACTGCTTGGCGGCAGAATATCTGGCAATGCAGTGGTACCATTTCATTCGGACTCTGCAAGACTCCTACCACTTAGAAAATTGTAAAGATGATGAAAGTTGTTCGAAAAGATACTCCTATTTGTTGTGACACCTACTAATAATGTTTGTGCTTGTACTATTGGGCCTTATCTATGATAATTCTAAATCTATACAATAAAGCCGAGATAAATTGGAAGTGTCTATCAATAGTTTCATATTTAAAATTAGTCACTTTCGTGGCACTGTTGCCTTTTTTGAAATATGTAAAATTTAATTAAAAATTCTAACAGCCCTTGGCTGTAAAATTAGGGCCAACCGGTGATAAAAGTAACTTAGAACTGATGATATCCAAATAGCTAAGCTTTCTAAGTGGTAGGACTCTTGCAGAGCCCGACTCGAGCGGTACCACTGCATTGCCAGATATTCTGCCGCCAAGCAGTAGTGTGTGAGCACTACTGTGTTCCGTTGTGAAGGGCAATGATGCCAGCGAAATTACAGGGCAAAGAGATAGACCATCTTATATCTCTGAATTACGAGTGCAGTACACAGGCAAGCACGTTCTGTGTTGTACTGTGTTATTGCGGCGTGACGCTTACTATCAGGCGCACGACTTGCTCGTCTCGTTAAGTGATCTCCTAAAAAAAACAGTATGTGAACCACCGTAATGTAACCCCTTTCCTTTCTTAGCACGCCTATAAATAAAGAACCATATAAAATGACTTGTTTTAGCATATTATTTCATTTGATGTATCGGTAGTTTGGTGTTCAATAAAAAATACTCCTTTTCAATCGTTTTTCCCTATCTATGGACGCTTCATCCTACTATAAGCTCGCGACACACACGACGTCTTGAATACGAAATAGGGCCATGCACACACCTGACGCAACTTCCGCCCGTCTGTACCGAGAAATGGTTGTTGATTTTAAGTAATTCCCTTCGTTTTGTTACGTTCGAAAACTTTAACACAATAAAATAAGGCGCAGTAATCAAAAAACGTATTTGCCAATTGCAAAAGTATGAATATAAATAAAACTATACGAATTTTTACTAATTTCCATGGTGGCCGGAGCAATTTTACTTCGTTAATTTAAAAATATGTTTATAAATGGGAGTCCAAAGATGTCCGCCCACCAAATCCTTATAGTGTTGCAATAGTCTAAACAAATATTCAAAAAATAAAGTCTCCCGCGAGGTTATCAAGAAGGCTTAACTTTAGTGAAAAAAAAATCCTTTATTATAGTAACAGTAATATAAATGTGAAAACATATGATTTGTAAAATAAAATACAGTAGTAAAAATATTAAGACATAGAATATAAAATACATAGAAAGTTACAACATTTAGTTGTATCTATAAAAAAAACTGTGGTTTATTGTATGTTACATTTTTTAATAAATTTCTGTATTTAACCATAGACTATATATAAACGTATGCGTACAATAAAATTGTAGAATTCAAAATGGCGTCGGTATCTTTGTTAGCCAAAACATAACGACTGAATGTTTCGCAATGAAACGTAGATATGTACAATTGTACATATAATAC
>DWGO01000695.1:0-11216 GCA_018247635.1 Eurytides dolicaon deicoon
TTGTTATTTTATCCCGTGTGTAGTATACATGTATGTTATACTGAAAATTAACATTTCTATTTTCTACACTATTGAATGTTCATTTATACTATTAATTTAATAATTGTTGGTTTTAACAAAAGAAGGCAGGAGTTGTTTTGCAAATATAAATTAGCCTGTTAAAGACCAAAGAACGTTTTTATCTTTCTTCTAACGATGTAGCACTTAATTAACTGATAAATGAGGTTTATATTATAACGTTAGATATTTTTCCAGTCGGGTTTAATTTTCATTATAACAACGTATTAATCTCTAAGCTTTTCCATCTATTATGCTTAGTAATCTTCACATTGTCTTGTAGTCAAAATAAACTATGACAATACTGTCTGTTTACCATCTATGTTTGCTGTGACGTATGTTCATTTGTAATGGGATGAATGTTTCAGCCAAGTTATAGTTAGTAATTATATTTATAATAATACATATATATTTTATAATTTCGTAATTATATATACATACATAGTTTTAGTATTGGTTAGAATTTTAGAAATAAATTTATCATCAGTTTACACATATGTTTTTCTTTTGTCTTGTACTTTGCTTAATAGTACTTAGTTTAGTTTACTTTTTGAAGTGTCCTCTAAAATTCAAAAAAATATAGGTGCATATAAACTCACGGTTGATGTCCACTCACGTTTTGATCACAATACCATTGAAAATGCTATTATTAGCTTTTAATTTATTTGCTACGTTCTTTTGTGACATAGTCTTCTTTTAGAGTCTGTACTGTTATCTGCAATTCCTGATTTTCACTAAAAATTATATTCTCTTTATTATAATAATATGCAGAATTAAGATTTATACAGCATGATCTATAGGTCTTATTCAATAGTGATTATTAATAGTTGTAGGGAAGTATAATATTACTGGTTATGTACATACATACATTATGTTAAATAAAGTATGTTTGAAGCACATAAATATCCTTCTTGAATTTCTTTTTTGTAAAAGGCAAAGTGGTAGAACTCTTTCAGTCTAACCGGGGCGATACGACTGCATTGCCAGATATTCTGCCGCTAAGCAGTAGTGTGTAAGCATGACAGTCTTCCGGTTTGAAGGGCAATGATGCCAGCGTCATTACAGGGCGGAAGAGATAGACCGTCTTATAACTCTCGGTAACGAGCGCAACACAGAGCCAAGCATGCTATGTACGGTAATGTGTGGTTATGGGCAGGTGACGTTTACCATCAGGCGCACGACTTGCTAGTCTCGTCGTTTTGTTTCGTGAAATAAATTCTTAAAAAAATATTGTTTTATTGTTGAAATTTTACATTAGCATAGTCGAAAATATATTGACCGGTCGGACGCATGCGTATTTAAATTTATGTGCTTTTGTTTTGATAATTGCCACTAGGCGTAGCTGGTGATACGGAAGCTTTTTTCCAACGTAAATGGTTTAAATAAATACTGTTGGGATGAACATCATTCACTCGTAAAAAGAGCAGTTAACATGTGATAAATTAATTTTTATATTATGGTTAATTTTTAACATTTATGATAAATGGCGGTATGTGTCTTAGGGCACTTGTTTGTTTTTTAACTACAATATCCATTGATAATTAGAAATGTTAAAAAAGAAAATGTTTCAAAGACGTATTAAAAGCAAAACATAGTCGGGTCAAAACAGTCGGTGACTTCTTAAAAGCAAGTATTTCTCAATTTTGAAGGATTTACGAACTTTATCTTGACGTATTTGTAATATTTTTCTAAGTGGTAGGACTCTTGCAGAGTCCGACTGCCGGTGCAGTGCAGTGACTAGCGTAGCACTGAGCCAAACACGCTGTGTGGTACATTGCTGTAATGGGCAAGCATGACACTTACAATCAGGCGCACGACTTGTTTGTCTCGTCATTTTATCTAGTACCACACATAGCGTGTTTGACTGTGCTGCGCTCGTCACCCAGAGATATTAGATGGTCTATCTTTCTTTTGCCCTGTAATTGCACTGACATCATTGCCCTTCGAACCGGAACACAGTAGTGCTTACACATTATTGCTTGGCGGTAGAATATCTGGCAATGCAGTGGTACTTCTCCAGTCGGACTGTGCAAGAGTCCTACCAATTTTACTTGGAACCTTCAAAAATTCTACGTGCCTCGTAAAATGTCATTTTCTTTGTTCACCGAAGTAAGCTTCCGTTGTTGAAAACCCTATTTAAATATGCAACGGGGACGGCGTGCTCCCGCGGCAAAATGAGGCGAAGTTTTTGATGGGCCAAGTTTCAGCGTACACTCGCCTTGGACACACCCCAAATGAAATGGAGGAAGGGCGAAGTAAGTCATCTTACTTTGTGTAACTAAGGTGTATTATGTTTTAAAATTTCTAATTACTTTTGAGAAAACCCTCATTTTAAACTCTTTCAAATTTTAGTGACAAGATGAGTAAGTCGTGGGCCTGATGGAATGAGACACGCTTGCCCATAGCACTGTGCCGTATATAATCTTTTGCACGCGTTCAGAATTGCTTCTGTGCTGCGCTCGTCACCAAGCGATGTTTGATAGCATACCTCTTTGCTCAGTTGATTACGCGGCGGGGTAACATTGTCCTTCAAAGCGAAACACAATATTAATATGTATTTTTACTTAGCGGTAAAATAAATAATAATCCTTGCACATACAAATGTCAACCACACAATGCTTATTTATCAACCCGTTTTAAATTAAGAGTTCGATAAATTTATTATTTTTTTTATCCTAATTGTGAAAAAGCCAGAATCAATTTTCTTTCTTGTTTCACTTAATATGCCGCCATATGTTATATTATTGTTTTACTAATGCTATACAAATAAGTTTTGTATTTATATAAAAAAATCAAGAATTAGTCCAAACGTCCGTCGTTACTTATGACGTCATATACCTTTGTTATTTCCGGTGACGTAAGTATACCTTTGATACCGTTTGTACAAATCGATTCAGGGCCTTAGTAATTATGTATAGTACGTGGGGTGGTACGTAACTACGCATTACCAGTTATTCTACCGCCAAGCCGTAATGTATTTAACAAATGTGTTCCAGTTCGAAGAGCAATGTTACCAGCGCCATAGATATACCATCTTAAATCTCTGGATGACGAGCGTAGTACAGTAAAAAGCACACTCTGCATTGTTAATATGCACATGAATATACACTATAAAAGTGGTAGGACTCTTGCAGAGTCCCATTGGGGCGGTACCACTGCATTGCCAGTTATTCTGCCGCCAAGCAGTAGTATGTAAGCACTACTGTGTTCTGGTTTGAATGGCAATGATGATATCGTAATTACTGAGCAAATAGATAGACTATCTTATGTCTCTGGGTGACGAGTGCAGCGCAAAGTATGTCTGTGTGGTACTTTGCTATTATGGGCAGGCGTGAGGCGTACCATCAGGCGCACAACTTGCTCGTCCCGTCACTTCCATCTTTTAAAAAAAGTTTTGATTTGTACCTCGTAAGAGTTAATTGTTTGAGAAGCGATTGTACCATTCAATGTACGATAATAAAATTCTGGTACAGAGGTCAGTGTTTAGAACATTAACAATTGAATATTTATTTAATATCGTAATAAATATATAAAATATTACCTCTTTAAGGTTAATGTAGAACTGTTGCACCAGAGGTCGTTTTGAGTAATACCAAAATCTTTCTGTAGGTGGGTATACTTTTACTGGAGTCTCAATGATCAATCTGAAATAAAAAGCAACATTTATAACATTTCTTTATTTAAAAGAAAATGCGGGTAGATAGAAGGAAGGGGTCGCAAGAAAAATATTTTAGTAAGCATAAAAACAGTGTGCAAATACATATTTAACATTATGTATATATCACACTAACAATTGTATTGATTGGGAACAAAGTTGTTTGGCGGTTGAGTGAACTTTGACCATGTTTTAATAAAACTTCCACTGTTGTTTTATTAAATAAATAGTTAGAGACTAGTACACCACTAGGTGGCGACTTTAACATGCCGATCTGATAGGTTTGGATCCTTTAATAAAACCCAACTTGGAAACAGCATCATATAGCCGAATTCCCCGCAATTTATAAGCGATCTAACAGTTTCCTTCAGCAGGACGCAGAATTATGTGTTCGTATTGCTGCAACTCTCCAATGCACCCTTTATTGCTGACTCTCACCTCCTTCATACAGACTCAGCATTTCTGTCCTTGCGTGTATGTCGCAGTTCCATTCCCAAGTCAGTCTAACCACCATCCTAATCCAACGGTTGTCTTTAATTGTAACATTTTTTTAAATCTTTATTCCAGACGGATATTGTAAGTAGAGTCCGACTGGGGCGATGCCTCTGCATTGCCAGATATTCTGCCGCCAATTATTAATGTGTAAGCACTACTGTGTTCCCGTTTGAAGGGCAATGATGCCTACGTACATATTACAGAGGAAGGAGGTGGTCTATCTTATATCTCTGGGTGACTAGCGCTGCATAGAGCCAAGCACGCTGTGTGGTGATGTATCCCATCAGGCGCACGACTTGCTCGTCTCCTCATTTTATATCGTAATAAAATGCATTTAAAACGGTACACACCTGAGCGGATCTCTTATGCCTCTGATGACTAGGTCGAGGGCAAGGGACATATAGTCAGGTGCCCCATCACCGCTGGCAACATTAAAAGCCGCCAACGCAGACTCCCCAGCGTTCCACAAAGCGCACACAGAGCAACCCGAACCACCCGAAGCTCCGCTAACCTATGAACGAAAGTATTCGCATAAATATTCCACATCTTTAATCCCGAATACACACATTTTAACTTAATATACCATATCTGCTAATGTCACGCACTTTTACCATTTTAACATGTCTTCACTGTAACAACGACGAGTAGAGACGAGACTGTAACAACTCTCAATGACTAAGATAGAAAAAAAAAACTCCATGAATACTCAGATAGTACATCTCTTTAACGGAAGCTAAAATAATCCTGATTTTCGGTTATGGGAAACAAAAACAAAATAATTAGTAATGAGCGGGTCATAAAATGTTACAATTACTCTACCACCTGGTCCTTGGGCGGCAATCATTGATGTTTGGAAAAATAGACTTTTATAGGACGATAACTTAAAAATATACAAAAACAATGATCTTTAGAAAATGTTTAATAACAATAAAACACGCAGGTGGGCAAATTAGTGTTTTACCATATGTACATTTGAAGTATTTTGTTAGTTTCAAAGTCTCAAACTTTTAGCCGTAACTTATATCCATTCGCATTGATTGTAAACACATACCAGTATATCTATAGAAATTATCTAATTCAAAATTAAATGAGTTTATTGATAGAGAAATGTTTTTAATGTTAATATTTAAGCTGAGATTTAAGTTTATTGTTTTATTTTTATCGTAAACTATGTACAACAGTAATAAATAAATAAATAAATCTTCAAACTAATATGCGATGTGAATTTTTTCCGAGGAATGGTTGAGATTAACACGTGCTGCTGAAAAGGTAACACACCTTGTAGAATAAGTCATCACTAGGTTCTTAATCTCTACCTATAAGACTGGCAACACACTCCATTACACTACACTATTTTATTCAAATATTACACACTTGAATATAACTATGTATGTTTTAACACAAATAACTACGTACCATTTCGAGCAATCTCATATCGGAGTGCTTAACACCGCGACCGGGGGCAAGAAGTATGCCGAAACATCGTTCAATGTACAATCCACCGCCAGTGTAGGAAATCTGGGAATTCCAATAGTTCAAATTAAAAACATTGAATAAATTATTTTTTTACGAGATAAAGTAACGAGTAGAGCAAGTCGTGCGCGTGATGGCAAGTGTCACGCCTACCCATATTACAGAGCGTGCCCGCCTCTATGATGCGCTCGTCACCCAGAGATATTAGATGGTCTATGTCTTTGCCCTGTAATTACGCTGACATCATTGCCCTTTCAACCGGGACACAGTAGTACTTACACGCTACTGCTTGGCGGCAGAATATCTGACAATGCGAAAAATATCGATAAACGTTATAGAAAATTTTATATCAGGCTAAATCAAGTGAGATAATCTAGATTAAAGAAATTGCCCCCCAAGTTGTGTTTACTCAGACTCCAAACTGTCTGTTATATTACGTTGTCAATGGATTGCAATTAATATAATAAACTCAATGTAGTTTTTTTTAGGCGATAACGTGACGAGCAAAATCATGCATTGGATGGTAAGTTGCACGCCTGCCTGTAACAATATAGAACCCTAGCTCTGCGTTGTGCTCGTCACCCACAGATATAAGTTGATCAATCTCTCTGCCCAGTTATTACGCCGGCATCATTGCCCTTCAAACCGGAACAGTAGTATGTAAACTAATTCTTGGCGGTAGAAGAACTGGCAATGCAGTGAAATTTGACGGATTCTGTAAAGGAGTCTTACCACTTCGAACAACAAAGATGAATATAATAACCGAGAAAGCACCTGTGAGTCATCCATTTCCGCTTGCACGTTGTTGGTGACCTGCTGGACGTTAATGGTCACCTGCTTGTCTATGCCGCCGCGTAACTTGAAACCGAGACGTTCTTTTGGCACGTGGCTGTATGTGCCCTGAAAACGCAGATACATACAAAATTTAATATTAATCGAAAAACTCTAATAAACTGTTTGAAGTAAAATAAATGCTTTCCAAAAATCACTTGGAAATCCTTTATTTCGAACCGGTTATATGTTACTTTCTGTTTCCTTGTTTTATCTACTTGGTTTCCGGTTCTTAACCTGTTAACCGGGCGAGACGTATATATACGTCCAACGTAAACAGTAGCGCGTACGAGGAGGACGTATTCATACGATATAACACTTATTGTAACAATGAAAGCAGAATGTCTCTGTATATAATGACGTAGTTGCTTTCAGCTCATGCGGTAAGTTTCCACGAGTTGGCTAATATCCCCGACATGTGGGAGTCGGGTATTTATATCTCTCAGATTTGACAGGTGGAAGAGACGTCACAATAAAATGTAATTATCATGGCATCACTGGCTTTGGTTTAGTGAAGCTCGGCTTGGCATGTTAATTTGGCAATACTTTGGCTTTGGCTTGGCATGAGGCTAGGCGTTACAATATTAAACAAATCATACGGAGGCTAGATCTTCAACCAGTAAAATTAAGGCATGTGCGATGAACAACGAGCAAGCGCAAACTTTAGCACAAAACGAGAAAGGGAAAATAACACGTACTTTGGCGTCGGTCTCCTTCATATCGAGCGTGCACTCCAATACGTGCATCAGTTGCATGGGGGGCGCTGCGGGCCCAGAGGCCTCTGTCAGGGAGCCCGTCATCGATGGCGCTGCGCTCAACTCGCCGACCAACGACGAAGCCATTGAGCGAGGGATCCGCTCGAAGGCCTTAGCGAAGCAACCTGACAACGGATTTCAAAAATATATTTTCTTACAAGATAAAGTGACCAGAAGAGCAAGTCGTGCGCCTGATGGTAAGCGTCACGGCGGCCGATAACAACACAATACCACACAGAGAGTACTTGGCTCTGTGCTGTGCTCGTCACCCAGAGATATAAGTTGGCATATTTCTTTGTCCAGTAATTACGCTGGCATCATTGCCCTACAAACCGAAACACTGTAGTGTTAACACACGACTACTTGGCGACAAAATATCTAGCAATGCATTACAATGGTACCGCTCCCGTCGAACTGCAAGAGTCCTACCACTTGATAAACTTACATACATACACAAATAACAAGCAACGCCGAAATACAGTTTTTTTAGATATCTCAAGAACTGCTGGAAAACCTTAGTGGAATTTGTAAGGCCTTTGCGAACAAACCTATCCACGGATTTCGAAAATATATTTATACCAAATCAATTCAGCTGATATACAGTATATCTCAAGAACAGCTGAATAAATTGAGATAGAATTTAATCCAAATTTTAAGTGAAATAAGCAACTTTGCATTGATATAACTTATTAAAACTGACCTTTATGATTTAGCTGATTATGGCAAGATTCAACTAGAGTTAGCTTTATACTGAACTTCGTATTCGATAAAACAACAAAGAAACTCTTAAGCTTATTATTAAGAAAATTCACCAGAAATGAACAATTATGAAAATATATGTGTATACAATACTAAAATGTACTCTTGTATCATACTACAACGTTATAGAATTTACTTAAAAATCAAAATTAAACACAACACAAATAATGTTACGATCATATAATTTTCAACGTTTTTGAAACGTTCAATTAAATCAAACAAACACCAACAATATAGTAAAAAAGTGAAAAATCCGCTTTTATCACTTCACAAAGTGACTTTACACCGTTTCCTAATGAATGTAATTTACAACGCGTGTTAAATAATAAGACAAAAATAAACTTAATGATTGTGTAGACAAATATCATTATATCATTTAAATATTTCTACTGTCATCATACATACTAACATCTGCTAATTATACATCATTATAAGAATAAATAGGCGGGAAGTCTGTAAATGCGGGCTGAGGAAGTATCTCACGTCAATAGATTGCAATGTTCTATTTTTATACGAGATAAAGTGACGAGAGCAAGTCGTGCCCCTGATGGTAAGCGTCACGCCTGCCCATAACAACATAGAACCACACAGAGCGTGCTTGGCTCTATGCTGCGCTCGTCACACAGAGACATTAGATGTTCTATCTATTTGCCCTGTAATTTCGCTGGCATCATTGCCCTTGAAACCGGAACACAGTAGTGCTTACACACTACTGCTTGGGGGAAGAATTTCTGCCAATGCAATGGTAGCGCCCAGCTTAAAAAATCTATTATCAATAGAAAAATAATGACTGAAGATTAATAAATAGAAGAATTTCAAAATAGGCGCCCTGCACACTATAAACTATTTGTCATGGTTGAGATTATTTATTACACATGTTAATACAGATAATAAATGGTGGGCGGAAACAAATAATCTCGTGACATTTGAGCGCCCGCGAAAATGTCGAAACGAACACAACGGGCTCAAGGGAAATTTCACAGCAGCATATTACTACAATTCTTTAAAACTGAGTACAAATAATGTTAGTTTAGTTCAGCGCAAGTTATATTTGTACAAGTGCAAAATTGCGTCTGATGATCTTTTTTGTAAAAAGGAGGTTATTAATTAAATATTTTAGTTATACAAAATTAAAATGGAAAACTATACAAACTGTGAAACGAGATCGCGATATTTTTTCTATTTTTTTTTATTTATTTAGTATACGAAAAATCTTGTTCAGTGCGTTTCGTTTACGGTTTTTAACGTCCCTTATCCATCAATATATGATTTTATTTATCACATTGAAAATATATAAAATATATAAAATCATTAATTTTTAACACAATCATACTTTAAAAAAAACATAAATCACATGGGCTGTTTGGAAACAACCCCGTTATCCTGTCTTTTCAAATACAATCCCAAAGGATAAGATCTTTGCAACTTCAAACAAATGAACCAAAATCGTTTATTCAAAAAACCATTAATTTTACCAAAACTGTATCATAAACGTCTTTAAAAATATTTTACAGTTATTCTAAAAAAAACCGATGAAAATGGAACAATATGTTTTTACACCTCGAAGAACTCACCTTGAGAAAATCGTGAGGAATAAAAAATATCAAATATTTAATTCCATACACTAAAAGCATTCATACTACACTTTTAGATGAATAAAAAAATAACATACACTACACAAATAACTAAAAACACGAGTCACATCCAATCATGTTGCACTGACAATGTCACAATGAAACATAAAAACATTCGAAGCAATTTAAAAACGCGATAAGCGCACTGACGACCCTATTCTAGTGATTTTCATTCGGCTACATCGTTTTCACATCGCTTATCGCTCTCACTCGTAAAACTACACGTCATTGTAGATCTTATCGTACTATCTATTCCAAGATAACATTGTTGAAGTCCCACGTTATATTTGGAAGAGATATAATATTTCGGTTTTTAAATAAGTCGATCCTTCGACAGGATTTCAAACACGCCCACGTTCAATCGATGCCCATACAATTGTCCGTAGCTATAAAGTCGTGTACGCGGCAAAAAGTTCACTAGGTCAAAGCCAAGGGAGATGGGGTGTGACGGCCATGGTGTGGTATTTAGCTCCGACATAATTTCGACCATCGTCGGTCTTTATTGACGCTTTTAATTGCCTATTATTCATTAAGCGGTCGTTTATAGCAAATAGATTTTGTGCTATCGCTATGAAAAAGTTCGGAGGTTTTATATTTTTTTTACGAAATAAAGTGACGAGGCGAGCAAGTCGTGCGCCTGATGGTAAGCGTCGCGCCTGCCCATAACAACACAGTAACTAACACACAGAGTTAGCACTGCGCTGCGTTCATCACCCAGAGATATTAGATGGTCTATCTTTTTTTTCCCGAGTAATTGCACTGGCATCATTGCCCTTCAAACCGGAACACAGTAGTGCTTACACACTACTGCTTGGCCACAGAATATCTAGCATTAAAGTGATACCGCCCCAGGCGGACTCTGCACGAGTCCTATCACTTAGAAAACTTACAATGAATTACAAAATAAACCTACAAAATTACAATATTTTAAACTGCACGGTTGAAACCTGCTTGTCTCTACGCTGCGCTCGTCGCCCTGATATGTAAGATTGTATATCTATACCCAAAATTACCCAGCAAGTGATTAAAGACAAGCGTGTAAAACGTTTATAAAAAGGAAGATTGAAAGGTTAAATGTTACTTTTTTGCGAAAGAATTTAATTTCGAAACGAAAGGTCGTTGCTGTTACTTGGTTGTTTAACGAAGTTTCGAAAATAGTATGACAACGAAACCAAACTATAAATTTTTATGCCCTTTTTACAGGTCGAACATACGATTACAATCGCTAATGTAAAGGATTATTACGCACAATAAATTGCGAAGTGAATTTCATGCATTACTATAGTCACAGTATTGCTTATATACTTTTAACGCACATCAGCTAACTCGAAAAACAGTAAAGTACTAAGACAGGCCTAGTTAATCTTATCTTAACACTGCAGTATTATAATTTCCCTCAAAGACAAAAAGGACGAAAAACATATTTAGAACGCTACACTAAATCTATTAACAACAACATTTATCAAAACTGTGAAACAAATAAGTTTTTATAAAGTGATGAAACAAATAAATCTAGTAATAATATCTGCAAACAATATTTTCTATTTTATTTTAGGG
>DWGO01000696.1:0-11215 GCA_018247635.1 Eurytides dolicaon deicoon
GAGCAGGTCATACGCCTGATGGTGAGCGTCTCGCCTGCCCATAATAACACACCCACACAGAGCGCGCTTAGCTCTGTGTTGCGCTCGTCACCCAGAGACATTAGATGGTTTATCTCTTTGCCCTGTCATTGCACTGGCATCATTGCCCTTCGAACCGAAACACAGTAATGCTTACACATTACTGCTTGGCGGCAGAATATCTGGCAACGGTACTTCCCCAGTCGGACTCTGCAAGAGTCCTACCACTTACAAGCAGTAATATGTAAGCATTATTGTGTTCCAGTTTAAAAGGAAATATTGCTAGTGAATTTACTGACAACGAAAAATATGCATCTATTCAATAATAACAACAAGTTAACAAACAAATTAAGAGACCTAGATAAAGTCCACATTATTCCCTATGCTAAAAGGCAATTTGTAGCTAAAACTCTGTTCTTAACCTCCTTCGAAACAAATCCAATTGTTGCGTTGTTTTTCGTTCATCTTAAAAAAACATGAACAGCCACGAATCATCATTTAATTGTTGATGATTGTTTTTTAATGTGATCATTAATAATCAAGGCACATAACTGATGCTTAGACAAATTAGCCCATACTTACAAGAGCAGAATTTTCGGCAAGGCTATTAAAATCTAAGTAGTGCCAAAAATTACCTTTAGCGAAAATAACTTCATAAAACATTAACGACAAAAACAAACGCTTTTTCTTAGTAAAATTAATTGTCTTCATATATTTTATGTCACACAAGATATACCAATTGTATAATCAGTACTTATTTAACGATATATCCACCAATAAATCGATTTAGTTTCACATGTACATTTTTAGATAATAATTACGGCGGGCAATTAAAAAAGTTAAGACCCATAATTACGCACAATTGTATATCATCGGATTAACACTGAGGCGGCATTCGCTTGTTCCTTGGTAATCTTTATCTTAGTTTATGATTTAATTATACGTTAAATTGGGCCACGTTGCATGGTATCGGTGGTGTAAAATCCAACACAGTTTTTATCGTACGTCAATAAATTGGTGTATAACCAATCATACGTACAAAAATTTCTTTTGAAAAAATAAACATTGTAGTAGTTTTTTTTTTTTTTTCAAAAAAGAGAATAGTATAACAGTAATAATTACAAACTTAATTAGAAATGCCAAAATTAAAAATGATATTTCGAGTGGACGGTTTTGTAAATGACATCGTTATTATTTTTAAATGATTATTGTCTCATTAGAAATTCTCTACAGATAAAAAATAATACTTTTAAATTTGTTTAATTTTATTGGTTAACACATAAAAATATGATTTAGTAAGGGTGTATGAACTGTATAAATTTAAAACTAGCAATGTAACTGCGCTCTCTTTGGGTGATAGATAAATAGGCTGCCCAATAAATACACTAGTAACCCTTTAAGCCGGAACTACAATGTTACGAATTTTAATATGAGAATAAAATCTAATCTTATTCCAAAAACGAACAATCATGGGAAATAAAAACATATATTAGTTTTTGGATTTTACTACTAGAAAATAATAAAGTGGTTTAGTAACGCGGTTATCATTTTTTGATGCATTGAAACTTGCTATTTTATATAACCAGGCAACATTGTCACTTCCAATGCTCTTCTTCCAATGTATGAGATTCAAAATATTTGCGTAGTTTGCTAATGACATAACACAAGATTTATTTACTACTTTGCTTATATGTAATGTATGATGTAATGTCATCTAATGATTCCTTGCATTTGCATGATCTTGTACTTATCACAGCGCATAACCATCATATTAAAAGCTATGTATAGGGTGGGCCATAAGGGTGTTGGCTATTTCAATATTCATCACCAACACTCTGTATATTAGAGAGATTTTATCGCCATTTTATTTTTGATTTTATTCATTTTATGTTCCACCCTGTATATGGAAAATAAGCAATTTAAAATTAAAAAGTAAAATTTTTATATTAATTGTATATTTATGTAAACTTGCAAACGCGATCCACTGCACCGCCACGAGCTAAATTGCCAATATTAAAAATTAACCCTCACGCCCCGCTCCATTGTTCGGGGTTGGCGAATGCAACAAAAATCCGCCTTAAAACAATAGCACCCCCGGGCGCCTGCCACGAGAGGTATGCAAGATAATTATTTTAGAAGCTGCACCGCCTTAAACGCTTCGTTGGAAGCAGGTGGGTGAACATTTCGAGGTTTGAATAAGACAACGATATTATTTGCACCGTAAAACCGGATGTTGCGAAGAAACGAGAAGAACTTTATAACGTCACTAACTGACCTAGCAGACGTTGTACTCCTGTTTGGGATATGTTATATCTCTCAAAATCAAATTGATATTATATTTATTTAAATAGGCTATTACAAGCACTTTCGAATCATCAAATTTTAAGTGTTAGTGTAATTAGTCAGTGTTGTCAGTCCATAAAGAATCTTCTACCACTTGCTCGCAATGCAGATCTGTTGAGAAAAGCTGGCGAGAAACTTAACAGTTGCTCTTTTAATAGTATATTATAACAGTAATCTCTTCATTGCTGTTTTTTTAATTTTAATACAAATATCACAAGCACACTGATCGAGTATAGATTCCCGAGTAAAGATTCTTCAGTTTTAAGCTAAATAACAAAGTATTAATCATGGTATTAGTTTAACAATTTTGCTATTGAACAAAGAGACATAGAACTGTTTCGACGTCTACAATTTCATCCAAGTAAGAATTTCGGTATTAAAATCAATGATTGGGCTCTAGGAGAGTAACAGTGGAAACCCGTGTAAAGTAGAATTTAATATTTAGTAGGTATTTCATCCGTTGAATCAGATAAACAGAGCGCAAACCTCTCAAGGTTTTTAATGGAATTAATGTATCAAGCACATAAGTTATGTCACTCAACACCAGATGAACCGTTTGTAACCATTATAAAAGATGCAATTCCAACATTAGAGATAGTTTAAAACAATTTGGAATTTACCGTTGGTAGACTGATCCTGCATTACCCGAGCCAACAAAAGCTCTTAGTTTGCTAACGCGGCCCGGCAACATCACAGCGTGGCGGTTAAACGCATTTTAATAACATTTTCGGACGTAGGCACCTCAGTAATTACCGTTTATACCACCGACACTCGCCCAAGCACAATTAAGCGGGGCTTTTTTTTTCGGGGAATGTGCGACAATCACGTTTTGATTACGGTCGTAAAAACATCGACGCTTCAGCGCTGTCACTAAATAACGATTAACCATTGTCTACATTAAGATCTCGACGTCGCGAACAACGTCTTTCTTCGACTGTAACGTAATCGTTCGACGCACGATCCGTAAGACAAAAACCGCTCCGTTCACTTCAGAATCGACAAATCTTCTTTCAATCTATGTATATAAATAAAACTATAGAGGTCTGCCGTCATGCACGTATCACGGAAGAACTACTAGATATCTTTCAGTTAATTCTTCTAAATTATATTTCTTAGACACTTGGCCCTTATCTGAAAAAAAAATATTGTAATATCTTTATTACTTAATGTAAAGTTATTTAAGTTTAAACAAACAACGATTTTAATAACCACTACGTGTTCAGTGATATTTGTTATCTTACCGTAGAGAAGTGAGGCATTAATTGATGTTCTGACATTGGTTATTATTATAGATAAACAAAAAAATAATTGAATTAAGATACATCTAAAATAATTATTTTTGCATTTTGCATTGTAACTTTTTTACACATATTTTGTGCACATTAAATACACTGTTAATATAATAAGCAAAGCAGACCAAGTCGCGGGTATCAGCTAGTTCGTTTCCATTAATGCAGCAACTTGTACCAGCGTCCGTATAAATCCGTTCCCCGTAAAATTTCGAGGTTACGTAATTCAAGTTGGAAAAGGAGAAATAATCATTCCACCGCCTCACGGAATGCGCAACGCAGATGGTATCGTGTAAACTACACTTTACATTAATTGCCGTCGTCCGTGGTCATTGTTGAGATGACATTTAATTTTCGTCGATTTTATTCAAACGCCACTCCGATAGAAAATAACTCTTGTGCTACATGATTCTAAAATTCAATATCGTACGCCAGAAAAGCCTCAAGGTTTTTTAATTAATGCCGTACATCGCCGAGAGATTAATTAGCACTGTCCCTGCGACACTTTACTCGCTGTTAATCTAACAACAAATAATTCCGATACACAAATCGAGCTTCGAAACCTGTTCTACGTAAGAAACTGGGAAGACGGACGTCACATAAAGTGGTGAATTATGCAACACAGATTTATAGTGATTCAAATTTTAATAGTTGGTATCAATGACGGCTCGATCATAATATTATCAGAGATAGATTTATAGTTTGTAATGAAAATAAATTAGACACGAAGTGTTTTGATTTAGTGGATTGAAATTCTATCCCCCATGTTAAAGTTGGTTTCTTTAGTCGTCCTCACTACTAGTTCTGTTGTGGGTCCTATCAGTGGCGACTTTGTACACTATAAGGATGAGCGGAAATATTTTAGATATGTATATTCATATTTTATCGATACTTATTAAAGACCGGCTACCACTCGCGTCGTGAGGTGAGAACGATGGCGCCCCCTGCTGTGTGCGTTCAAAGAGAGACGGGAACAGACCGGACGGAATTCGAAATAAAGTTATGGCCTTACAGCGCTTTTTTACCTTATTTTAGGCATCATTTTATTTCGTATACAACCCCAGCGGTGTTTGCCCGTTTATTATGGCTTACGCAAGGCGCATTCATATGCATGAAGTCTAAACGTCCACCCCACTCGAGCGGAGCGCGGAGAAAAAAATTAAAATTTTCACATGTTTGAATTGCATTATTCCGTTAATTACAAGTAGCCCGACAAACATGTCGCCGGACACCTCGGACCATTAGCTCGGCCCGGACAAATATCGAGTGTCGGTGTTTGCGATGTCAGTGTAAATATCGACATGGCTGTTTGCGTTACGCATCACTAGCGCTTGTTTGCCGGGGCCCCGGCCGTGTGGTACGGGTGCAGGCGTAAAGGGTTGCCCACTTGACGACGTCGTGTCGATAAATATCCCCGTTTACCTTGTTACGTTAACAAATAGCGTCGAGTGTGGGTTCATTTCGCTCGCCTCTCTCGTACTCATGTGCGCTGTTTCTGTATTGCTCTTCATTAATGTTCGCATCGCTCATATCTTTAACGGGCATCTTTATGTTTATGTGCTGAATATAGACATGTCCTTTACTTAAATAGCCTGTCCAGAAGAAATTAAAACGTCGATTTCTAACCGTATTTCTTTCCCTTCACAATTAATCTATTGTTTTCGTCTATTGAACATAAATTATCAATATTTCAACATTAATTGTCGAGCCGCATGCATAAACCATGAGTGGCGTATAATTGTTTAGGAAACCAAGCGCACGCGTCCCCCTATGTTTTATGCAATAACTCAGATAAAATTGTATTAAGTATTATGTCACTTGCCTAATAGATATAATATTCAAATAGGAATCGTGTTTGCCTTTAATGCGCTTAATCAATCATAAGGCACGATTAATTACTGAGATATGCGCGTTCGTCCGCCGCCTTGATTGTTCGGCTGTTCGAGTGTGGCTAAGACATGAATAACGAGCTCCATTGTGAAGTTTTTAGTAATCGAAAGTTCAAGGCCCCATAATCAGATGCTTATTAATTAGGATCGTGGAAATATCGCGCGGCTTAATTCGTACGGTATTACTATTGGTAAGATAACGCTTCGATAGTTTCGAAAGAGAATTTGAATAAAGCCATGGCATGGCTGGATTGAGCTGAGCGTATATGTTAATCGTCATTACATACTTAAGGTGTGGCGGACGGTCATTCGAGACTGGGACATAAATCAATTCGCAATCGATTATATTGTCTTCGATATTGCTCGGCGATGGGACATTTGTCCGCGGTGTTTGGATACCAATTAGGAACGTTAATGCCATATCCGTATTGAAATCTAAGCGTAATTATTGTTAAGAGAGCTTGTATGGTAACCAAACAAGTGATAGACATACTTAAATATTTTAAATGCATAATTCTGTAACTATGTAGTATTAATTAATATAGTATTAATTACGTAATTAGTCAATGCAAACTTTATGGTCAAAGTTGTGTACGTCTATGATTATAATTCTCTTCTCAGATCAGAATTGAAAAGATGTATAAATTGGTTTGTAAATATTTCAATGTGAGAACTGTTGTACCTATTAAATAAATAAATAAACATACAGATATTTAACACGCAAATACAGAACAAATGCTGTCCTGAATGAGAATTGAACCCACAACTTTCGGATTTGAAGGGTTACACTAACCACTACACCAACATGCCAGTCAAATCGCTTATATTCAGTGATTATTCTAATTCAATTTCTCTTAATCCGTGATAACTTACGACCAGGAAACGACATAATTAAACGTGAAACTATAAAAGCTGAGCGTAAATCACGCGATTAGCTCGATAGACGATTTTTCTAATTAAAAACTTCCGTATTGGGTAACATAATCAAACATAATAACTCATATAGAGCCGCCGTAATGTTGTTGGGAATTAATTGAAGTCCCGATTGAAATCACTATGGGCACGGGCGTCTTTGGGATTCAGAATGTGCCTAGTAACGGTCCGAGATGGCGCCTACCGGTTTTACCCAACTGATGGGGCTCTCATTACTTCAACCGTCATTTGTCGAAAGTCGTCTACAAGCAGCTTGTATCATCCGACCATTCTTATACTGCACACCGCTCTGTTGTTTTGCGCCGTTCGATTAAGGCATTTATGTGACGGTGTTAAAACTCAATATCGATTACGACACGCCCACCGCATTTTGGTGATGCATTATTTTTAAAATTATATGAAAAGAGAATTGGATGAAATTGTTTTTTTTTTCTTGATTTTGTGACTCCGAAGTAACCTTTCATTGTATCTTATTATTATAAAATAAAGAAAACTGTTGAATATAAATATTGAAAATACATTTAAAATATTTCCATTTAAAAATATAATTCAATCTAAACGGAGTGATTGCTTGCGACTGTGCCTTCTAGATCCGTAGCTATACAAGGTACATATAATATCTAGTAAAACTAAACATTTTTATTTATTTATTTTTTTTTTTTATTTAAGAAATACATTGATGAGACGAGCAAGTTCTCCTGATTGTTAGTCTCACCCCTGTTCATAACAACACAGTACCACACAAAGAGTGTTTGGCTGTGTGCTCCGCTCTTCAGCCAGAGATATTAGATGGTCTATCTCTTTGCCCTGTAATTTCGGTGGCATCATTGCCCTTCAAACCGGAACACAGTAATGCTTACACACTACTGCTTGGCGTAAGAATATCTGGCAATACATTGGTACCGCCCCAGTCGGACTCTGCAAGAGTCCTACCACTTTATAAACCAAAAACAAATAAACATAATATAATACAACTAATACAATCAGCACTTATTTTAGAAAAGTTTGAAAACCTGGGACTTTGTATTGGTCTTTTTCTATAATCGTTAAGAAAAAAATATATTCTTTATCTCGACTGCAGCAAGACATATGTATGTAGCTCTAACCCGTGCATCAAGTATAGAGAATTCAATAATTTTAAAAATCAATGCATTTTACAATGCATAACTAATATTTTGTGAGAGAACAGTCCTATAACAGGAATTAGATAAGAATAGAATCTATATGGCGTAACTGATTACTTACTTTGAAGTAGTAGTATGAAATATTAATTTTAATACTTTAAAATATTTATAAAATATATATACCTTTACTATTTCCCTACATTATTATTTCTTTTGTGTCCTCTTATTAATCAGTGTTGATATATATTGTGAATATTCACATAGTTTATGAGGACACTCAACCGGAGATTTACACATTTTTCAAGATAGTCCATTACCATTAGCTATTCTGTATTAAGCTATTTTACGCTATTAACCAATGATCGAATTCGTTTAAAGCAATCCGTCTCACAGCTACCGGTTTTACTCAAAAGCATTCACGTGGGCAAGAATCCGCGTTCTATCGCATTTTTTATGTCCCACCACGACGACTGATACAAATAAATTAGCCAACACGTATAAAATGTCAGATTTTATATTCGAAAACATCAATAATTGTCTTTGTTTAGCATTCCTGTGGATAATTTATCTATAACACAATATGTGCGCATACGGTTAGGAGCAATATAACCGGATTATTTACTGCAAGAACTTTTTTTGTACTATTCCAGAACAAAATGTTGGTAGGATTAAAAAAAGTATCTTAAATTGTAATATTATTTAATAATATAAATAGGCTAATGTATACAGAGGTATCCATTTAATGGAAAAAAATATACTCAATGTAAGCGGAGCTTGATAGCTCACATTCAGATGCAAGTTCTTCGCACACGATCGCGTGAAAAAAATGCAGAGCACACGTTGCACCGAGTCGTTGATAACCTTCAAAGTGAGCCTTATATCATACGTTTCACAGTTCAAAGTGCCTTAACGCATTGAGATCTAGAGCGATATGGACGGGCGTTTAGTAGACATTTAAGTCGGCTTACTACGACCGGTGTGTCGTACAAAAAATCTCAATACAACTTCAATCCGAGTTAAAAATTTTTGCCCCGCTATCAATATTGACTGCACGAGTCGTTAACCTATTAAGCAAAAAGTTGCACGTTCTAGTCGGACCGTGAGCCCATAAACCATGTCCACGTGTGCTCTGAATAATTACGTCTCCGCGGCCGGCCCAAGACTACGCCGAGCTGAATCACGATCACTGACGCAACAAGCCACCTACTGGACGCAAGTTAACTGACAAAAACCGTCTAAGTGCGTTCTTAACACGGGCCTTAAGTTTCGCAATCACGGCTACTGGTTTCGACGCGTGACCTTTACAACCAAGCGGTGTTATCTCACACTATTAATGACGCCATTAATTAGAGAACCAAAGGCTCATGTTAAAACTTACCTTATCTGTAAGCGCGCTGCGAGAATTGAATTATTAAAATAACACAAACTCCCATAGATTACGGCGGCGGATTGAAACCGGTAGCTGGCAGTCGCCGAGTTATTCCATTCAAGAGGTCCGAATGCGGGGAACGGAAATATCACGCTGCGTCAAATTATTTACGACCTTAAAAACACTTGGACATAACGAAAATCCATTTTCCATTCATGATTCGAAACGAGAGGCGGACCGCTGGCTCGCAGCGCGATCGTCTCCCGTAAAACCCGTTTAGATTTTGATAATTTTATTAACGATCAAATGCACGCAACGGCCGGCCGAGGGACCCCTAAAGTCCCATATATTACGGCATTAACACAAATTATACGAGTTTAAAGCCACAACATAGTGCTCGCGTGGGCGATCCGACGTTAAAATCTGTCGTACGTAATTATTGAGAGACGGAGAATTTTAATGTCTTCGAAATATCGTCTTCTTTATTACAATGGACACTACTAAACTGGATCCAGAGCCCGCATTGTGTCTCGGCGCGTTTTGTTTAACGCGGATTATTTATGGCGGGCTGTATTAGATACAGCCTCGGTTGTACATCGAACAGTGGATACTTTTAAAAATGTTAACTGTGGATGTGATTGAAAATCGTATTTAAAATTAAATTTTTATGGAAAAAAAGCAATTAAATTTTACACTAACAGTAATTACCTCCATATATAAAATCGACACAGTCAATTATTTATATATTATAACATTCGTTTAACGACAATACGTTGTGGTTGCTAAAGAACTCACCAGAAGAATATTGATTCGCCACGTTGAGAAAAGTTTATAAAACTAACTGGTAATAATTTTTTTTAGCAAAATATCAATTTACTCTTAACTATCCTACCTATATGGTAAGTAAAGCTTCGGTTATAGATAATAAACATTCAACAAAGATAATAAATCAATTTGTGATGCAATTAACAAAAATGGTGCCTTCATTTTTGCTTAGTATATGTTTAGTTTTTATTTATCTAAGCGACATTGAGTGTCCGATTACACACAATGTCGCACACGACTGTTCGTTCCGGGAATTAAAGAGAAAGAACTCGAACTGAATTAAGTTACGTACAATTTGTGGAAGGGCAATTACTTGGATATGCACCAAAGGTTTCTATTCTTCGTAATTGCCATCGTCCATTCACTTGATGTCATTACCCGCTGTATCTTCTTCCAAGCCTGCGCGCAATAATGTCTCCGCACTGCCGTAGATAATTTCACCTCGTCTTTACATTCATTAGGGTCATTGTCTCCTTCGAACTTATTTTAATGGCGCCATGTTCTAATTCGATTATGATGATATAAACGCGCTCGATTGTTGTTATATGAGAACGGCTATTAAGTAAGTACTTCGCCAATGGACGTCTCAGCTTAATAGTGTATACAATTTATTTGAGATTTAGGTATTAAAGTAACTATGTGGATTTTTTTTACGAGCAAGTCGTGCGCATAACAACACAGTATCACACAGAGCGTGCTTGACTCTGCGCTGCGCTCTTCATCCAGAGATATTAGATGGTGTATGTCTTTGCCCTGTAATTTCACTGGCATTATTACCCTTCAAACCGGAATACAGTAGTGCCTACACACTACTGCGTGGCGGAGAGTATAAAGAATATCTATACTCTCCGCCACGTTTATACCACCACACCACAGTTACAGATTTTTTCAAGATTTTTATTTAAATAAAATTCACATAATTTACATGTTTTATATTAGATATTAGAAAAAAATGGCCAATATTTAAAGCTAGAAATAATTTTAACAATGCCCGCCGTACATGAATAGGGGGCATCGCTTTCGCTTCCAAATAACATGAACATGCGGTAGACATAACAGATTAAGTGAGTAAACAGCGTAAACGTTCGTCTCTTTTGTAACACGTCACTGAGGTGTTCACGAAAACACTTCGAGTGCACAGTTTACGGCTTGTTCGGGGGGAAGTGCTAAAACGCACGTCACAATTACTCCCCGCTGCCAACGCGTTAAGCGCCATTAGTGCCCACTTACGTAACGCTCATCCGCGCACGCCACCTAAATCATCCGTCGCTTTGATCTCAGAAACACCAAGCCTTCAAATTCCCAAAGCAAACAGGGAGAAACAGGTAACAGGTCATTGCTTCGCGGCGAATCAATCGTACAAACTGCTTTCGACTGCAAATAGAAAGAGAACCGATCCGAGCCGGGCCGAGCGCCTGCCTATGT
>DWGO01000697.1:0-11215 GCA_018247635.1 Eurytides dolicaon deicoon
TGTGTGTGAGTGAGTGTGTGTGTGTGTGTGTGTGTGTGTAGGAGAGTGCGCGTGTGCGTATGCATGTGCGTGTGCTGTCTTACGGAGATTCTGGCTGTGAAGGAGCAGACAGCAGACTTTCAGTATTATCATAATTTAACCCCTGTAACCATTTTATTAGAAAGAATTTTATTTACTCTATTGTACAACAATCCTCCTAGGTAACAAAAAGGCGATTTGAGAACTGTGTGGTAAACTTAATAGTACATCTAAAAACAGGAACATAACGTCTGTATTGTTTTAACGATTCAGAACAGAATTTAAGTTAACCGGGTTGTTTTAGTATTATGTTAAGCAAGAATAATTGCTGCATTGAGAGAACTTGTGCCTTTTGGTACAAATCAGAGGTGGGATAGCGAAATGGCAGAAAATAAATAACTTTTAAAATTACACGCTGTGTTCTTTCAAGTTATAGTATACTTGTCTTATGTGTGCCACCCTAAGATGTAATGCTATAGGTAATGATTGACTGCACAAGGCAACAGTATACTGCTTTGCATACTCTTTCATCCGCTACGTGCCTTAGAATTTTAAATATGTATACTAATTTACGTAGTCTGGAGTTTAAGTTGTTAATGTGGGATTGAAAGCGTAGATTATTGTCCAGTATTATACCCAAATATTTCACATTGTTAACTCTTTTTAGACGAGTGTATGAACAAGGGTTATGCAGTTCAGTACAAGCGTGTGCAATAATATTTGGGTCATTAGATATTTGAACTGTAGATTTAATAGTGAAAGTCACGTAGTTAGTTTTATCTGCATTCAGAGTAAGTAAATTATTTTTTAGATGATACAGAATTGAATCCAGCTTGAGCACTATCAAATACTTCCCACCAAGTTTCAGCACTAAAAATAAGTGCAGTGTCATCAGCAAATGATTTAACAATTTAAATGCAATTAAAGTCCAGTTATGGTAAATGTCTAAAAATAAGCATACCTCAACGCGATAGATAAACCATACAGATACAGTAAGATAAGTGTACGGCGCAATGAAAAAGTATTTGATGTCCATCATGCATTATACCTATTCGTATAGCATCACGATTAGAATGTTAACTCCGCATTTAAATAGTGATATATTTGGATATTTTTTCCTACTGAAGAACAATAGAACTATATTGAGGTAAAACAACGGGCGCGGGACATTGGCCGAGGTACACCTGTGCTCGGAATCGGTAATTTATCCACTTAGTACATTACCGTATTATCGTAGATCCCGCCGCTCGTAAATCACGCACACTCCTTGCCTATCAGCTGTTATCTGATCGCACGCCTTGGGGCCTACGGCTGTAGCGCGCACACGGTGGCAATTTACCGCCTAATACCATATAATGTAACCGCGACCCACTAAAGCTGATGATCTAGCGCTAGACAGGGGTCGCGTAGACGGCATTCGGCCTTGACCCTGTGCTCGTTGGGTGTGCGCGAGCGAGGGTGGCGAGGACGTATCGGTTCGCTCGCGTGTGCGTGCACGACAGGTGTGCGCGCACGCGCCGACAAATATCAAGGCATGTCACTCACCCCCGCGCACCGTTACTCCCGCGAAATGCGCGGCTTCTCTAGAACGCTTTAATAAGCAAATTATAAATTAGCATCGTGTACCGGATAACATTAACATTCTTGAAAATTAAAGGTGAAACAATTCAGGTACATTAGAGGGGCATTAAATTGTTTATTATTAGACTTCTTTGTTTCTGTCTGATGCGCTTCAAACCAAGACAAGTGGATGTGAGGGAGCCAATTAATTAATAACGAGGCGCACGAGGGGAATGATCTTTAAAATATTTCTATTTACATAAGCACCTCCGAATGCAATATTTTTGAATGCTGAAACAACGACAAACTGCTTAACACTTGACGAGACGCGAAATGACGATTTTTTGTGTTGCAAATGTGTGAAATTGTACTTTTCTAAATGAGTAAGATAATGAATCGAGGTGTGTGAATGATGGATGTACTCAAATACGGTCGTTGCAACGTAACGCAAATAAAAAAAAACCTTAAATGTCTGGATGACAAGCATAGCAGTGCTAAGCAGATTCTGTGTTGCACCGAGTTATTATGGACAGGGGTCTCAGTTACCATCAGGCACACGATTTGCTCAACTCGCAAATTATTTTTAATGAAATTATGGTAATGAATATAATAATGCAGCTACATTTGCAGCACGACGAAATAGGTTTCTTAAGCTTGTATCATACAGGTCCCTCATGCAGGAGGCGAAATCGCCCTATCTGCTTTGCTTTGGAGTGCAGGGTGAGATTGAAGTATTGGCCAATTAAACATTCGTACTCACTTAACTTTTATCACTAATGCCGCATTTTAATGATTATTATCATTAGTTTAGCAAGGCAGTGACAAAAGACAATTGTACTTTGCTTATATTGTTATTGGGGGCCTAAAACACTTAAGACAACGCAGTACAGTTAGAGCGGACATTGTGGAGCGGGCGATGGTGGAGTGGTGGTGACTAGCGACAGGGCACAGCCGCTACCGCCACTCGGGGTTGTGCAATTTGGGCTTTTGTTTTGTGCCTTTTTCAAATCTGTCGGCGCTCGAGCAATAAATTAGAAAGTCGCGGGTCGTTTGGTTCTCGTCACAGGCCAACTGATTTTTTGTCGCGTCCGCTTTCTCCGGCACAATGCTCAGCGACCGTGTTTTTTAAAAAAAAAGTTTCCTTCGTTGGATATAACAAAATAGAAAAAGAAGACAAAGACAAAGGAGCGTAATAAAAGCAATAAGGGCATGAATTATGAATTCACTGAAAAGTCATTAAGTGTCTTAGCAAGAAGAAAGTAATAAAAAATGTAAGTCCAGTACTGGGAATACGGTAAAACGCTTGGGGGCAGCGGTGCGAGGGCGGATGGCGCCCTGCAACCTTTTTAAGGATGGTGTTATACGTTATGAAGATTACAAATGCGTATAGAAAATATTGCATTTAGATATTCAGCATTGTTTCTTATTATTTGTATGTTGGTATCTACCAAGAATATTATTATAATAATCTGCAATAATCTGTTTAGAAATTGATTAATATAATCTAATTTTAGTGTATTACATTTATTTAAAGAAATGTTTTAGGTTATAATTGCCGTAATGAGGATTGCTACTTTTATTTATTTTATAATACCTATATCGCGTTATAAGTGGTAGGACTCTTGCAGAGTCCAACTGTGGCGGTACCACTACATTGCCAGATATTCTGCCTCCAAAGCAGTAGTGTTTAAGCACTACCGTTAGCCGGTCTGAAGGGAAATGATGCCAACATTATTACTGAAGGAGGAGATAGATCATCTTTATCTCTGGGTGACGAGCGCAGCACAGAGCCAAGCACACTCTGTGTGGTACTGTGTTATCGTGGGCAGGCGTGACGCTTATTATCAGGTGCACTACTTGCTCGGCTCGTCACTTTATCTTAATAAAGAAGGGCTTTGAACTTTCGCAGAGTTAAACGTTTTATAGTGGTATGATTTCTTGTAGAGTTCACCTGGGACATGGCCACACTACCGGTTTGAAGGCCAATACGGCCACAGTTGTCACTTTATTTTATTTTACTCGGTACACAAAACAGCAAAGAGTCAAAATAGACACACAATATATGAGTATAAGGCAAACCATTGTATACTATTCGCCAAAAAAATATGTGCACATAAATTGTTATTTTAAAATTTGAACTTACACTTATTTGCTTTATAAAAAAATTGTACAAAAATAAATTAAGGAGCAAGAACAACATATAACTAAGTAATAATATATAAAAATGGAACATAACAAGGCTTGTATCTATGTAGCACTATCTTTGAAAGCACTTAGCCTCTGATGGAGACCACTGGGATATACATACATATGTACAGTTTACATAGAAATAGGGATACTATCTCAACTTCATGGGCGACGAGCACAGCGTAAGTCAAATAGATTTGAACTTGTTATTCTACATATTGAGTGGCCCTGTGTTGTTAGGTACATGCAAGCGCTTCACTAACCATCAGGCGCATCGACTTGTTCATCTCGTCACTTCATTCCAAAAATACTGAGTTCAAGTTAATATTTAAGAAAAAGATAGGAAGCTAAAGTTTTAATATGTAATTTCTATCTATGAGACTCATAAAATAAGATTATAGAAAACTTTCATTGTTTACGATTATACATTGTCAACAGATAAACTACAATTATATAATATTGAAAAATGTTAAATATTCAAAAAACTTAACTATATTATTCAAAGGTATTTAATAACTAAAACACCTTTTGATCGATCTTTTAGGTGACCGATAATCCTTTCTATTTTACAATATTTGTAGTTATGCTTAAAAACATCTCAGATAGTCTTGTTCACACATGATTTTATTGATGACATTTCACTAAAATAACTGATCCAAATATCAAATCTTACATACAAATATTTTGCAGCAAATAAACTACTCTTAAATTTAGGCTAAATCCATAACATATTTTGTTTTTTATAACATAGTGACGAAGCTACTCGTGCGCCTGATGGTAAGCGTTACACCTGCCCTTTACAACACAGTAACACACAGAGCGTTCTTGGCTGTGTGTTGCGCTCGTCACGCAGAGACGTAAGATGGTCTATTTCTTTGCCCTGTAATTTCACTAGCATCATTCCCTTCAAGCTGGAATACAGTAAGTTAACACGCTACTGATTGGTGGCAGTATATCTGGCAATGCAGTGGTACTGGCCCAGTCGGACTCTGCAAGGGTGCTACCACCTACCTACAATATCGACGCTGTTCTATGAGAAAAGAATGTTTGTCCAAGATAAAACTCTCCTCCTTGAAAACGCAGTGATGTTTCTTATGCAAAATATATTATTGAAGAATCAGCAAAAAAATTATAAACACCTAATTTTGATCTTATTTTGACAGACAACAAAAATAGTTTATTACGTTGCCATAGCCTTATGATGGCTTGCTTTACAATTCCGCAGTCGAATATTTTCACTGCTGAAACAAGCATTTTTAGGATTTCGTTGCTAAAATTTGAGAATAAGTTTCAAATTTTCGAATTCTACACTGAATGCAGATTCGTCTGCTGTTCTCATTAAAAAGAAATTTAAGATGGTCTATCTCCATGTCTGGCAATTACGACGGCTACATTGCTCTTAAAATCGCATCACAGTAGTACTTAAACATTACTACTTGGCAATAAAATAATTAGCGCAGCCAAACTCTGCTCAAGAGTTCTATTTTGAAAATTCTTCTCGTATTTGTACTCATTTATGCATATCCCAACTCGTATGGTGGTTTATTACTCTACACGGATAGCGTAACAGTTTGAGTTATCACCTTGCAAACTACTATTAGTCGCTGTTTGTGGTTTCGATCTAAATGCGGAGCAATTCGAATCTAATATTAGATTGTGTAATCGACAAATAGTTGTTTGGAGCCTGGGTGTACTTTGTATCCGTGATTTCTTTTTTGGGATAATCTCTGTATCACAAAGATGTACTCGTAGTACAGGAGGCGTTCTTAAAATAAAAAGAAACGACTGGCCTGTTGGTGTAGTGGTTAGTGCTCCTGACAGCAACGCCGAAGGGCGTGGGTTCGATTCAAAACAAATAACGATAGATCGACTGAGACACAAGACAATAACAACGAAATGCGGTAGAAACAGAAAAAGGTAATTGCGGCGTTTGCGACCACGCAGCTACCTCAGCGGCACCGACTCCTATGCACCACCAAGTGGCAAAAACCCAAATGTCAGACGTCGCTGAGTAACGGGAGCTCACGTGGACACCTGACCCCGGGGCTAACGGGCCCCGCGACATTTACACCGTGCAACCGCTTGTTTGTTTACACGACGCATCCACAAACGGTCGCCGCCGCTACGCCCTACTGCCTGCCCTACTTTTTGCGTCCTTCTTCTGAATGCTTCATTTATAATCCGTCTCAAACCTAATAACTTTTGATTCCGTTTTGTATTGTATTAAAAAAAAGCCACTAAATTTGTTAGTGTTTTATTTCCACATCATTAACACTAGTCTGCATATGAAGCAATGTGATACTCAAAAGGGTCACACTTCACGACGCCACTGGCTTCACTCAAACCGAAACAACAATTCACTTAATCAGACATCAAATTACAATGCTAATATCGAAATAGTTATTTGTCTGTTATCCACTACAGCGAGTATGCTTTATGGTCAGAAATCATTAAAAATTAAAGCGTTTAACTCTTAAACAAGGGTCTTATATTTGTGTCATCATTAAAAATTAAATATGGTTAAATAATTTACTATTAAGCTATATTAATATTATTAATAATAAATCATTGGGTACGTGTAAAGTAATAGTCATAAAGATGAAAAAAAATGTATTTTTTATCGATTCAGCGGTATAATATATGCCTGAGTTAGTGATAAAATACTATAATATGCACTCGTATTAGTAATTAATAGTACACGTTCGAAAATCGGCGCCTGGTATCTACAGTACTTTTGGTGGTATATGTTATTATTATTATTTGCAATATACTAAACATATTTTAATTTAGTGCACCTATGTACCGGAAGCAAAAGATAAAATAATCTTTAATCTAAAAACGCATTTGGATTGAAATTATTTGGACTCTTCTTTGTACGGTGTAACAGAATCGAAATTACGAGTACACAAATGGACAGAACATTAATACGTAAATTGGGAGACAATGCTCAACAGTCCTCCCGTGCCGCACGTATATTGCAAAATGTTCATATCGAACTGCTTAGTTATTTCTTACTTAGGAAAGAGATTACGAGGTAATCACCTGATTGCCTGACCATGCATCGGATGGTCACCTAACAGGTCGGTCTCCACTACTTGTCAACGCAATTTAGCGGTGGCTTACAGTAGACGTTACTAGAGAGGTACTAGATTACTCTGAGCCTGATCTCTCACTGATTGTGCCAGGTCTCTGCCCTATCGTGCTACTTGTGCGTGGTCAAACATATACACTATATATCATTATCTGACTTAAAGAAGATTAGGTAAAATATATCTGCGTTTATAAATATATATGTAATATCGGCGAGTGAGCCATGCTGCTTTTATCTCTAATCGAGCGCAGCCACGATTTAGCTCCTAACGGTGGCTGCAACAAGCGGCGCAGGTAGGACACCTCGATGAGGTCCGTACTTAATTCGCTACAAAAAATGGACGCCAGGACACTGTGGACTAATCCACGTATTGCATCTTGTCAACCAGCTACTAAGTGATAAAGTGTGAAGCGTATATTGAATTTTAACTTTAGTGTGCAGCTTTAGTGTAGATAATGCCTCATAAGCAAATGATGACAACACTATGATTAATTAGGAGAATGAGGAATGAAGCAAGATAACTTATCAAGAAATATTAACAATATTTAGTAGGTGCTCACGTATATATTTTCCAGGAAATACGAGTCATCACGATTGAATGTAAATAGAGTGAATAATAAGAAAATGATGTAAAATCACGAATAACATAGAGAAGTTCGTTGCATCGGGCCTCCGCTAACAAGAATCGTTGCCCGTTGAGGCCGCGACATCGCGGAAATTGTATTAGCATAATGTTTTACAGCGTGTGTTCTGCGCCCATTGCGTACACAAATGAGAGGTGAAAAAACGGTGAGTGGAAAGCGAGCAGAGGCACGCACTACGGCCCACATACTCATAAAAAGCGCACCGGCTTATGAGCCTCAGTTTGTGCTCGAGTGAAAGACACGGGCGACGATACCTGCGTAACTCCAGCCGAGGGAATGCTTTGCAACAATGTCGGTGCCGGTGTGAAGTATGGGGATAGCTTGTTAGCATGTTGATGTTGCAACATAAAGGCACTTCTTACAATGACCTTCCAATTGCTCGGTCTAGAATATTACTTGAATAACAAACAGTTATGACACCGTCACCAAATTACAAAACAGATTAGTTCGCCAATGCTGTTAAAGACACATTTAGACTATATTTAAATCATTTGATAAGTATTTTGCCAACACAGTTTATAGTGGATGTAAGGGACATTTGTGAAAGTGATGTCGAATAGAGGTTTGATATACTTTCACGTGTATCTTTGAGTGCGAAAGTGTATCTTTGAGATCGAGACAGTCTTTAAAAATTAAATTTATTATTTAAGAACCTTTTCTTTGAAATTTTGTTTTCTACATTGTTATCTACGACTGTCATCATTTTTCATGTACCGACCTTAGAGCAAAATTTTACTCTGGTCAGGATAATTTATTTGAGCAATTTTTTTGTATGGTACTTAAGCTAGATCCCAACCCATTGTTAACGTTCCTCGTAACAAAAAACATGATGATGGATTCTCGCACGGCCGAGTATCCGACAGAACCTTGCAAAAAGTTCGGGTGCAGGTTACTTAGTCGTATGCAAATCCATTGTTATGCGTAGCGGGCAGGTACTATGGCGCAAAGGCCCTATGCCCATCGTGGTAAGGTGCGGAGTCGCGTATGCGGGATGTCTTCACATGGGACGTAATCTACGATCAATGTGCTTTCATAAATTTCAATATTCAGTATTCCCGCATTTAAAATTCCGAGAAATTGACGAGCGGCAACGAATGCGCACCGCACGGTTCCGCTCCACGTGATCGATGCTTGACGGACAAAAAAACATTTCAAGCCGTTTTTAAAGCTACCGTAGTGCCCCTTTTTATATATAGCGTTACGCGTTCGATGCGCATTAAATAAAAAAAAAGTTGCACTAATTTCATTTTCTTCAGTGAGATGACATGACATGACATCGAGCTTTTCGTTAGGAAAAACTTTGATTGTGATAGCGATACGTGAATTTAATATTATTAGTAATACGAGAGGTGATCAATAAGTAATAAGAATGATAAGGAATCTCAAATATCTTTTAAATTATTTGACATTATTCTTCAATAATATCACCTTTTAAGAGTATACAGTTATTATGTATATCGTTTCTATAAGCATAAATTCCTTTTTTTAAAAACTTGTACTACGGCGATCACGGCGTCATCATTTATAAATTTCTGGCCTCTGAGGTGTTCTTTTAACCGCGGAAATAGATAAAACGCCTAGAAGTGAGGTCTGGAGTATGGCCGATACTATTAATTCAAAGCCAGCATCTTTGATGGCAGCCATCACAACTCTTGACTTATGCGCGGGGGCGTTGTCTTGGCGAAACAAAACATCGTTAGAAAGTTTGCCTCGACGTTTCTCGCGTATAACATTACGCAATTTGATATTTTTTCTGCACATAAATTCCCCGTAATATTGGCTCTATGATCGGGGAATTCGATCATAACTACCCCTTGGCTATCACTGAAATGAGAGCCTATGACCTTAGCGGCGCATGGGATTACCTTAAATTTCTTCGGAGTCATAAATAATCGCCTCTTCCAAGTCATGGACTGTTTATGGGTTGTAATGATGATTCCACGTTTAGTCCATAGTTATAAAACGAACCAAAAACCGGTCAGGGTCTGGTTTGTTTCTGAGGATCTGCAAGCATTCTGGGCACCCAGCGCGCCGATATCTTTTTCATGCCTAAATGTTCATGTATAATTTTATGGACACTGCCTATCAAAACCTTCACTTCCTCAGCTATGAAACGAACAGTAACACTTATTCGATACTGCTGTGTTCAGTCACCCTGAGCGTGGGTCGTCATTGGTGCTCGTTTTTCCTCTTTTAAACTCATCACACCACCGCTTCAACCGTAACCTAAAAAAGATCGTGAACCCCTAATGTTGTATGCAGATCTAAATTAACCCGCTCTGTAGTAAAATTTTTCAAGTACAGATATTTAATTACGCAAGAACTTCTATTTTCTCCATTTTTGCTAATTTTTTCACGTCAGAATGAAAATGTGTTCGATTTAAAAAAAAGCAAACGACAGCCAAAATATTTTGTTTTAATTATCATAATAATTATTAAGCGGCTATGCCTGCCAGTACTTCTTTATTACCTTACTAAAGAATTTATCTGTTATTCTCGTTACTTATTGAAGACCCCTCATATACTATATGTAAAACAAGGCGGCTACTCGATCTGATAATACAGATTGTCACTGTCCGACTATCTTCTATGTCCACAGGCCATGTGGAGAATATATGGACGTGTCCGTACTGTGGCGGCGCCCGCTCGCTATCGTCGTCCCTCTTGGCGCTCGCAAAGGTTAATTAGAGAAATTATGCATAAGGTTAATGGCGCGGTGAGTGCACTTACCCCGCTGCCTCTATGCACGCTAGATGCAGACGCTCCGGCAAGACCACGTGGCGGGACATTGTTCACTTATTGCTTCGCCGTACATTCGGCAATAGGTAAATCGAAAAAAAAATCGTATTCACGTCGCCTCGGACAAAAACTATTGAAGGTGCAGAAAAAATGTGCAAGTCGCCGTTGATTGTCCGCAGATTGGAGGTGAGAAGAAGTGTGGGCAGATGTGCGCTCAGGTAGTTCTCCGAGGGGCATTTGCATGCACGCATAAATAACGAATGCTTTGCCTGGAATTGAACCGCAGTAATAACGGAGCTTGGGGACCGCAAAATGTATCGCGTATTATTACTTCGTATGCCCGTGAACAACACCAATAGACTATGTAAAAAACATTAAAATCGGTTCAGTGGCTTCGACACAATAGTGGCCAAACCTCCACTCGCCTCGTAGTGCGAACAAAAACGATTTTTAAAATATTCTTATGTTTTTATATCTACACGTGTTTCTTATTAATTATAGCAGACTTATATTCAATTGAGCCGAGCTTCTAAATATTTTTGTTACACCCCCATACAGTTTTTATTAATTTGCCACGATACTATAATATATTAGGCTAGTGATGTTGGCCAAAGTACATCAATCGACAAAGTACATCAAAAAAGGTACAAATTGCATCAACCATACAATCTACCCCTTGTAGATTGTATGGTTGATGCAACTAATCAGAACGATTATATAAATTTGCAAATTTTCTCTTCTTTAACAAGATAAACTTAAATCATTTACAGTATCGGTGAGTATTTCACTGATTAAATATAAGGCGCTATTCCAATGAAAATATTCCTTAGAATACGATAAGCTGCTAATCTCTATTTTAATACATTGCTATAAATATGTTAAAATGATGATTTCTTCTATGTATTTACGCGAATAATTGACATTATAAAATAAAACTATTTACGGATTTTATCGCGTTTATTTTAAATTTTAATAT
>DWGO01000698.1:0-11210 GCA_018247635.1 Eurytides dolicaon deicoon
TTTGGACTAGATCTTGCATCTATGCTAGCGTTAGACTCATTATTTTATATAACTTCCTGAATGTCACTCTGATTATAACTTTGATTTACACAAACAGTTTTTTTTTTGTCATGATAAAGTAATGATACGAGCGATTGGTAAGCGATATGCTTTCCCATGACTGCAAAGTACCTTTCAGCGTTATGCTCCGCGCTAAAATCGTCGCCCAGAGAAATGAGATATCTTTCTATACACAGTATTTACACTAAAAACATTACTTTCCACATCGGAATTCAGCAATGTTTGCGCATTGATGATTTGCGGCAGAAATATTAGCAATGTAGTAGTCATTCTCCGGGCGGACACTGCATAAGAATTGTACCACGTGAAAACTTTACGTCGCCATTATAATTATCCTAACGCTTCAGACACTAACACGATTTTCTGCTGGAAGATGCCAGTAGATTCATGTAACTATACTGTCTCATACGGAGTATCATTATAGGTAATTCATGAGACTTAGTGATGGCAACAGATAAGAAGCATCACACTCGCCTATATAATACTTGACAGTGGGACAAGTGACAATGATGATACGTCCTCAGGCATATTTCGAAAAAAAAAAGGAGAAAAAGAGTCCCAACCATAAACAATATGTGGACATGTCGATCTGTTACTGCATAACTGTGTGAAATAAAGACAAACCCGTAGAAACTTCGCCGCACTCATAATATTAATAGTGATAATAAAAATATTATAGCTTTTATTACTTATGTATTTATCTCACGCGTGTGTTAGCAAGTTGTGACGCAACGTGTTGCACCTACTCGATGGATGGGCGCTGATAAACAGTTATGCGCCGTTTTATTGCGTCTCAAAACACTATAAAAGCCAAGCAACAAAGCGTTCCTGTAAATAAAACGCCACGGAACATCCATGGGGCGATACGACTTAGGGTACTTACGTGTTGCCATCAAAAAAATGTTATGGGCGCCATCAATTTCGAAACGTCACCGTAGTTTTAAAGTCACGGCTTTAATTTCTGACGTTTATGACCGAAAACGTCAAACGCGATGACCTTTAACACGACGTGAGAAGGACCATTTTGTAAGGGCGCTTTGTAATTTTATTTCTATAAAAGCCAATGATATAGGGAAGGGTGAGTGGAATGCACTTTTGCTTCCTTAATTGTTTTCCTAAAATTCCCAATTATTAAACGAAAATTATATAAAATCACTCAATCTATGTTATATGAAACATTGTTCCGCTTCCACTTTATAGGACTCGATTCAATTTAAAAGGCACTATGAGTAGCTTTTATCGAGACTTCATTGATGCACTACACTACATTATTCTCTCAAAACTTGTTGCTTTTAATATAAGAAAGAAATACTTACTCTTTGCTAGATCTTCCTCGTGATTTTTTTATGTAGTAGGAGGCAAACGAGCAGGCGAATCACCTGATGGTAAACGAGTACCGCCGCCTGCAGCATCAAGGAACTAGCAAATGAGTTGCCGAACTTTGAGGTATGAATAGGCTCTATTCTTGAGGGTCCTTAAGTCATATCGGTCCGGAAATACGCTGGCGACAACCGATTCCACAGGTTAGTTGTGCGTGGAAGAAATGCCTGGAAAATCGCTTAGTAGTGGATTTACAGCCATCCAGGTGGTATGGATGGTAACTGTCGGTTTTGATCGCGTAGTATGAAGGCAGAATTCAGGAGCCAGTATTAATCCGAACAATTCCTCAGAGCACTCCCCACGGCAAAGTCTATAAAAGACGCACAGAGACGAAACGTCGCTTCGCAGAGCCCACTGGCCCACTCAAGCCAAGAGAGGAAACTCAAGGAAAGAGCCTAGACATCGACGATCCGAGCGGATCTGCTTTAAATGCGGTCAAAAGGAAGGAGTTGATATTGGGGCCCCGCAGCCAAGAGATGAGAACAGTATTCCATGTGCGGCCGCACTTGTGGCTTATAAAGTTGATTACGTTATTGTGGGTTTTTGTTTCGTATCATTTTGATGTGTGCGTGTCTCTATAAGACAATAAATAGCCCATATGTATTCAAAATAATCACGCAAATTCAGAAATCTGGGAACGGGAAGGAAGGGGAGAAGGGAGAACGGTGAAGGCTTCCTTCCCCCAAACGCAATTCTAAGGCAACATATTAATAAAATAAATTAATACTCTAATTAGAACGACTAAACAGGTAGATCCGCTCGTTTCTAACGTAGCTGACATAACCTAGAAATTAAAAAGGCATATTGGCCCATAACCGACGGCCGAAAGACAACACTACTATATTACGCTTAAAACAAACTGGACTCGATAACCGCACTCGTAAAATGCTCCCTCGGATGACATAAAACGCAATTAAATACCGTCTAGTTAATAAAGCAACAGGTGGAGCGGGTCGTAAAGTTGTTTTATGCCCATAGAGCGTTCGTCGCTTATGGGTTTCTATATTACAATGATTACGTTAATTCGACTGGACGATTTAATTCCTCTACCCGTAACGCACCACTAGCGACAACGCTCGAAACTAATGATCGAACAGTGTTATAACTACAAGTTTAAATGTTGTTTTAACATCGCTTATATTGCTTAAGTGCTTTTTATAAATTTGAAAGTAGCACCCTTTATAGTAAAACGTCTGTTTTAATGTGACTTGATTACATAATAAAGTATATGAACCATTAGAATATCGGACATGGTGATAAATTGGAATAGTTCGTCATATCTATTGAAATTCTTCTGATGTCTCTTAAATGAAATCTAAAAAAAGGAGATGCAAAATCTTGCACTTCTCTAGAGTGAAGTACCTACCACTAGCTTCATTGCTATTTTAGATATTCTATTAATGACTGCATTGATAGCGCAGTTGCACACCATATTGAGGATTTGATCCTCCCACAGGAAAAATATTTTATACAGAACTTGATAAGTGGCAGGGCAATGATAGGCTTTTTCAAAGTCCGCCTGAATAGACCACTGCCATGCCAGTTATTCAACTATTCAACTTATTCAACAAAATAGTAGTTCCGATAGTGCCATTCAAGTACGATTGCGAGCGTAATTACTAGGTATAGAAATAGAACATCTCTAGATGGCAAACGCGGCGCAGGGTCAAGCAGGTCCTGCGTAGCTGTATATAACAATACAGGCAGGCATCTCGCTTACCATCAGGCACACGACTTGCTCATCTCGTTACTTTATCTCTAAAAAAAATTATGATTTTCAAGTGGTAGGACTCTTGAGTCCGACTGGGGCGGTAGTTTGTACATTGCATTCGCAGTTATTCTACCGCCGAGTAGACCATTTTATATACCTGGGCAACGAGCAGTACAGAACTAAGTACGCTCTGTGTGTTATATTATGGACAGGCGTGACGTTTACTATTAGGCCTCTCGTCACTTAATCTCGTTAAAAAAATACAAAGTAATTCCGAGTGTGGGTGCACTTTTATCTGTAATTTTATGTTAGATTAAATTCTACCCACACGTTTAAAAATAATCTCAAACAAATTATGGGCTAGGTCTAATCTACATTAATAAATGACAGATTATATACATACACATACGTTTTACAGGTACATACAGTTTCAATTACTTATATATGATTGTATAAGCAATGGATTCATATGTACATATTGGTTCGCATACAAACTCTTAACCCTCGCTAACGAAAACGGGGTGCAGGCCAGATAACTATCTAATGCTCGCCTTCGGACACAATTGTTAACGAGTGTTATTTGTATAATAAAGACGTTAACGGGCCTGTGATATCAAATTCGACTATACATAGAAGCAATAGAGTCGATTTTACCTCAAGGTGATTGGGAGCGTGTAAAAGGCACCCCGCAGTGCGACTCGCGGGTCTTTTGTACCTTTAATTTCATTGCTCACCCCCGCTCAGTTAGTAGCGTAATGGTGTGTCAGCTCATTAGAAATAAGCGAGTTTACATCGCAATACGTCGCAGCAACTCTCATTGTATTGTTATCGAACAAGTTGTTAGATTATTATTGTGTCATTAGATTTGATTATTTCTCCCTTAATTGGAATAGGGCGCTGATGATTCTCTAAAGACGAATCAAACACGTTTCTACTGATAGCAGTTTGAATGTAACTAACAGATTCTGTTTTTAACGACTCTTACAAGAGGTCGAATTTATTTATGTTTTTACTTAATGCCATTTGGCAACTATTATTGTTTATGTTATAATACAATATAAATAACAACTTCCAATAGATATAACACAAGTAACAAAATATTTCAAGTATCCATTTTACAATTTCTATGAAAAAAAATTGAAATTATGTTTAACTACTCACATCATTTGACTGTTATATTGACGTCCAAAAGTTTCCTATGGAGAAGAAGCACGTGTGAAGTTTGTAAAGTACGTTTGTTCAGTCCACTCCTAATTACTCTCCTAATTCGGATTTAATAGTGTAACATTACCAATAGCCCAAATTACTGGTCACCTCACGGACAATCCTGTTAATATGCAATACAACTCCATTACCGGTTATGGTATACTAACCACCCTTTTGCTATATTCTTATGTGGAAAAAGGTTTAAAGGTTTACCTCCTAACAAAGACATTAAGCAATCCTTGTAACTCAGCGGCACGCCTCCTGCAATCAAAAAACGTCCTCTCATTAAGACAGGTGTGGTGGAGCATGGTATTAAAAGGTTATAATATTAATGTTCTATTTTGGCAAGCCGAGACGCGCCGTGGCATGTATGCAACGGGTCCAAGTGAAAAGATGTAGCTTTTCTCTACACAAAATCTCTAATCCCCACTCAATATCATAAATGTTTGTTGATTTCCCCATTTTTTTAAAACAGTTACTAATTGCTACTCCTTATGACGGATCGATATAGTTTTTTAGCATAAAAATAGTATTTAAGGTGGAAAGAGTCAAAGGTTATATTATTTCCGCAAATTTTTACCCACTAGGCGGTCGATAGTTCTATTATGACCAAGATGATATCTTTACTAATATCACAGTACGTTTGTTTTTTAATTAACTTAAGTTTTTACTTTAACTCTTTGACGATAAATACCTAGTCAAGTCTATTGTCGGAGTAAAATCTGAGACATTTACTTACATATCCTTTGAAACAAGTTCAGATACAGATATTACATATACATATATCGTTTCGTTTGCACCAAACAGTCGCTGCCTTGCGCTCCAGTCAAAGCGTGACCCTCCGATGCCGGCGGGGGTCCAACAGACCCGCTCATCAATTACGGAGAGCCGACTGTTGCTCTCTCCACGTGTCACAGGATCCGTCAACAGGTGCTCGAATATCTTGTAATTTAATTTTTCGGTTTGTATACGAACCGAATGAAAAAAACTAACAAACACAAGTTTCTAATAACTGTGGAATTGGAAACCGCAGATACGATCTAATACCGTATAACAATTATAACAATAATTTACAACGACCCATTTGATATTTTTATATTATATATATTAATTATGAAAAAAAAATGCCTTAGACTGATGACTCGTCTATTCTTATATTAAAAAAGAAATTTTAAATTTAAATATTTCAAACTCAAATTTTTTAGTTTATGCTTTCGGATAGTCTGAATTAAGCCGATAGGCATTGTTATTACATACAAGCAGTATTTTGCAAAATAAAAAAGGAGAAATTATACTATGGACAACCAGACAACAAAAAGACCTTTCAACTAGTATCATAGACAATAAAACAAAGAAACTCGATCAAAGATAAATAGAGATGTAACTGGCCGCATTACAAGTCACATTCGCGTTCCGCTGTGATTTACGTCTTATTAAATCCAAGATGGCGTCGGGGTCAACCAATGCGCCGCTTTCCCGCCATAGATCGTGATTAGACTCGCAGCGCGATCGCATTCCGAACAACAAATTGAGACGTCGGTAATTATTTACACCGGCATCATTAGCCGGATAAAGTGTATTAAATTATGATGTATAATGCCATCGAATAGGCACCGGACGATATATTAAGCTAATGCGTTCCCCACAAATCTCCGCATAATGTTGTGGTCGTGCATCTCGCTGTATAAAATAGTCTGTTAGGAAACTCACGGCTGTTATGCCGTAATTGGATTAACGTAGAAGAGAGATGTTTTTCGGTTAATAACAAATTATAATTACTCTATTTATCACGCGCTTAGGCGATGAATAATCAGAAAATGCATAGTTTCAAGTTGCTCCTATTAACGATATTCAACGGACTAGACCGAATCAAAATATTTATTTATAAGTATGGCACTCAACTCTTTTCGAGCTCGTTCGCTGGACCATAATATACAACGACTGTAAATTATATTTTACAATTGTTTACATTTGTCACTGACGTAAATAATGGGAGGTGTTTTTCGATTCTTTCGAGTGATTATTGTTGAAACACTTCCATGACACTACCCAGGGTCCCAATGTATCCCAACGTCGCTGCGAGAGTACAATAAACAGTCCACGTCGCCCGTTAGCCGTCCGAAATTTTACAACGGCCATATATTACTTGTTTGGCTTGCACTCTATAGTTTTATGGTGCCCCTGAATGGTCAGCCCCACAAAGAAGAGTCGTAGGACAATGCACCGTCTAATTTGTTTTGGTTGTACGGAATTGTTGTTTTGTTACGTCGGATTTATTGCAGCGAACGGCCCTTGTGCGAGACGACGGGGCCTCGAATTAGAAATTCACCCAACAGTTGTCAACTGATGAGATTTCTCTGTTCTCCTCCTTTGAATACGTCACACAATTTTCTTTTAACGCGTTCGTCACACCCCGAGTTGAAAGTGTAATATGAACAAATATTTAACGTACAACGAAATAGCGATGCTGAGATTGATATATGATGAGGTATCATTTTGGATATTTATATTACTAACAAATAAATTAAACGCATATAAACGGTTTTTAGAGAAAGAAGTGCAAAGAAACGGTTTCCACGACTCCAGCCTTTGCATTTCCATTATTATAATACTTACATAAACACGTTTATTAGATATGGAATTAACAATTAATGTTAGCAACCTCTAAAAATTCAAAACTTCGTTCATAATAGATACTAAAAGTGGTAGGATTCTTGCAGAGTCCGTCTGGGGCGGTATCACTGTAATGCCAGTTATTCTATAGCCGAGGAGGAGAACAGTATTACAGTTTGTTAGGCATCATACAGCTCTGAGTGAAGAGCGCAGCACAGGGTCAAGCGGGTTCTGTGTGGCACTGTGTTGCTAAAATCAGGCGCGACTTGCTCTATCTCCAAAAAAAGAGAAACCACTGACTTTCATTCACTAATATTAATGTCGGATACTAATTAACCTGTTGTAACATGTTTCTCAACTTAACAGGTCATTCGCTTCGTCACAATCATAACAATTGAATCGATATAACGATACATGTTACAATGTTCACCATTTAACAAATTTTCACTTTCTTATCTATTGTATTGATTCTCTTATCATTGTAATACAATTTAACTGCGATAAACATTTACATTCGATTTAGATGACTTGATTAAATTACCAAGGCCATCTCTATGTTGTCAAACATTAAAGATAATATTTGTACCCATTATATAATTCTATTTAATTTCATTTTCCTTTAAGGAAAAGTGTTACTCGAAATACGAAACTAAAATTGAGTCGTTGCGATCAAATGGTGAATGGACTTGTAATCGATTTCCATAAATTATCAAACACCGAGACATCGAGCATCACGTAGACTATAAACGTCCAAGTGATAATAAACATTAAGCAACGCACGAGATATTTTCCCAGATTGAATAGCGAAAGATGTTGAAGATTTCAAAGTTTTATTGCGCGGGTCTGTTCCTGGGTCGTTAGTGGGAAAAAAATTGGACAACTTCATCGCGCGTCAAGATGTTGGTTTTGCTTAAATAATGCTCCTCGTAAAACACTCGTAAAATGTTTGCTTTTAGCCACATTTCATCGTCCCCATTGTCCGAAACCTAACAACTGATACGATTATGACTTAAATTACAAACACGATTCACATCGACATAAAAAATTTACTATCTGAAATCTAAATATTATGTTAATTCGAACAATTTAAATTGAAATAGTTAGTGTCTTCTAGACTTTTTTGTATCCATGAATTATACTGCTAGTTATTAAAAAAGAAATTTTCTTTATTGCAAGTGAAAATTTAATCTAATTATAAATAAAAAAATAACCAACAGAAGAAGGGATCACAGTTATTTTGATCACAACACATTTAAACGGAACGGATTCGCGTTGATATTTATTGATCGTTTTTTTTGCTTTCGCGCATAAAAATTCAATCCATCAAGCAAAGTTTTTATGTGACAACGTTCGTGTCCTATTCAAAGTCGGAGTGATCGTTTCTCTGCTTGTTCGTTCGCTCAACAATCGTAAACACGCATTAGGATAGCCATTGAGGGCCACTGTGCGGACAATGTGGCCGCAGATAAACAATGCAACTCGCATAAAGACCTCGCAAACCTTCCTACAGGCTGCTCTGCGAGCGTTCGCAATTATACTCAAATATTTAGTCACAAATTCTATAATCTTTATAGTAAAAAAAAACGTAGTGACACAATAAAGATTATATAACAAATATCTGTCATCGCGAAGTTCCATCAAGTTCCCGCCAAAGAGACTTTAGATACAAATGGAGTAAACGTCATGATAAGGACAAGTTCATTGATCATTCTGCCAAAGTATTTATACAAAAAAAATATTTTCATAAACAAGTTACGAACTAAATAATAAAAACAAATAGACAGAATGAAGTTAAAAAGTATCAATATATAGATCAAACCAAAAAAATCGAAAAACACACTGTATAACATAAACGTAAACAATGAGACGTGTAACGGAGTCCGTTCCAAGGTCGCAACAGTTCGGAAACCGCGCAGTAGCTCCCACCGCGCGTGATGGATCGCTGTCCAGCAACAACTACTTAAACATCGGGCCCTTTCCCGAAAATTACACAAAAAATGCCAGCGGGACTCTAAGACAATGATCCGGCGCGACGCGTCACAAAACGCTCGCAGCGCCGCGCCCCGGACACAAAACGCTCCATCTCCTAGAAGCATTCAAGGAAATCAGCTCGTCCCTAAACGAATTCCTGATTGTTGTTACATTTTCCATCATTGTCGACTGTAATTTATGTCCCTACGCAACATTCAAATGCTCTCTAAGAATATAAAAGAATGTGATTAGAAATTTGTTAATAAATATGCTAAGTCTGAAGATACAATGCTGAAATATTCTTCATAATGTGTCCACTATGTTAGCATAGATGTAGAAGAAAAGATCGAGTTAAAAATAATGTAATGTTTACAATGCGTGAAATACATAACTGAACCCCCAGATTTATTGAATTAACATTACATTCAAATATTTTTATGTAGAAGGTTATTATTTAATTAATTTATTATATAATAAAATAAATATAATATATTAATTAACTTTACCACACTCATTAATTATATTAGAGCCCTCATAAATTTTACTGATTAAATATGTCCCCGTAATTATCCTTACACGATAATAAATTAAATTTTACGCTTGTATATTTTCTGCTACGAAATAAAGGCTGTTGGTCGGAGAAATTTTCTCCAATTGCCTAAACGTCTAATTAACAAACAAGTCCGTCACCTACGAAATGATAAAACATTATATATTCGCATATACGTAGGTACATGTGTCACATATGTATGTTGAGAAAGTGTAAATAGATGCATCGAGTCGATGCGACACAAAACAAATATGTGACAGGAAGAATGATTACGGCACTCTATCAACGGACCTGACAACAGGCTTGAGTTTCTTCGATTTGTCCTGTCATTGTGCGCCGTAAACTTCGGGCACAAAGCAGGAGAGCCGTGTAATGCCTCTCATAAAACAATAAACCACCCACCGGAGGCAGCCAGCGCTCTCGCAGCACGAGCGTCCATTGTCCGAATTGTGAACGCATCGAAAACATGGCGGATGACGTATGTAAGTCACAAAAGCGCGCCAATTCCCCCATTCTGTGATCAGTGAGGCGGAAAATTTTCACTCTGTTCCCTTAATTGTTTATGTTTTTCATACGCACATTCTACATCGATCCGACGTATTGATTTTCTTTACAACCCCGAAACTCAAAATCCTGCGGTAAAATTATATGACAGACTATTATTTATTACCTTAATAAGAAACGTGGATAAAGGCAGATGACTTAATCACGTCGACGATATTGTCACTTTAAAAAAATAATCAGATTGAATCGTTTATTTCGTTGAAAAAAAAACTATAAAATGTGGTATATCAATATTATAATAAATTTATATTTTAAAAGTCATTTGCAATTAACAATACGTTTGATTATTAAGCTCTATATCAGATTCCTTTGATTAAAAATACCATGTCATAACAGTTTGCAAAAAAAATACAACTTTAGTTACAATTGATAGAACGTCATAAAATAAAGAGGTTTCCCAGTTAATAGTCATAAAGAATCATCGGTTTTCGATCGAACTCACCGTGAAAAGGATCAAAGATTAAAATATGCGCGTCACCAACAAAGAGGAGCGGCAACAAATGAATCGGTCGAGAGTCGGATGTCGATAGGAATCGACGACTAATGAATCGATAATCATCGAGATTCGCCCGTCCACACAACACTAGCGCGGAATAAATTTTGATGTATGAACGCAGATAAATCTATTAACAGATGACAACTCCATCGGTCGGCGGCGCATCACAGGCGCATTATTATTATTTTAATGTTATTATTCAAATTATTATAATCTCGGCCGCCATATTTATAGCGCTCGAATAATCCTTTTCGATACGCCGCTTAAGGATCACTTAAGACGAACGCACACTGGATTCAGTCAAAAATGAACATAAAAATTCTTTGTACTATATTATCTAAATTTGCCCTGTGCACCTATTATTAAGTACACAAAAACAAGATTAAACAGAAAAGGTTTACAAAAGTCACGATCTTTAGTGATTCTTCCAACTATGGTAAATAAATCATTCTTAATCTCTTTCAATATTCAAAATATTAAACAATATCCCAAGACTAATTTAATGTACGATTAAGTCGATCATGAAACAAATTCAATATATCTAACGACAAATTTATTTCAATCCGCCTGTCAGTGTACGTCGCGCCTATAAAGGTGTAAACGCCTTATAAAATACACTCGGGGATATATCGGAGACAATTTATTTGAGGAAACATTCC
>DWGO01000699.1:0-11208 GCA_018247635.1 Eurytides dolicaon deicoon
CGCTTGGTATTAGTCAAATGTTTGTGTACCGGGCTGTTGATGGGCACAATGAAATCTCGTCTATTTGTGACAGAAAAAGATTTGGCCGTCCACGTAGTATTCGTTCGGAAAAGTCGATCAAAGCAGTAAGGGAAAGAATTCGAAAGAAATCGTGTCCCAAAGCAAAAGATTTTATCTCGGGAGATGTAGATAGCACCTAGAGCCATGTCGCGTATTTTAAAAAATAACTTGCAGCCTATAAGAGATGCATAGGTCATTTCTTAACTCATAATTTAAAAAAGAATAGGGTGGTAAAATCAAAACAACTACTTAAACGGTACGCAAAGGGAGGCCACAGAAAAAAATTGTCTACGGATGAGAACATTTTTACAATTCAGCAATATTTGAACAGACAAAATGACCGTATTTTTGCTGAAAGCTCTAAATAAGTTTCCCAATTAGTAAAGTACAACGTTGATATTATCGGACTAGAATGATGGTTTGGTATTAGCTACGAAGGAGCGACTGAGCCATATTTTAATGAAAAAGGTATTAAAACATCGGCACAAGTGTATCAAGATACCATTCTTGAGAAGGTAGTTAAACCCCTTAACAACACCATGTAAAATAACTAAGAATGATCCTTTCAGCAAGACTCGGCACCGGATCATATAGTTCGATCCACCCAATCTTGGTTAGAAACAAACATTCCGGACTTCATCAGAGCTGAAGACTGGCCATCATCTAGTCCTGATCTTAATCCAGTGGAATATGATTTATGGTCAGTTTTAGAGAGTAAGGCTTGCTCTAAACGCCATGATAATTTGGAGCCTTTTGCCTAAAACAATACGATACGTACTAATACATACGATTGGCAGTGAAAAATTATCCCACATAAAGAGTGCGTGCTGTTATTGATAACTCGCCTCAACGTTTAAAGGACTATGTTGCAGCTAATAGAGACCATTTGGAATAAGCTTTATATATTTTAATGGTTTTATAATAATGTATTAAACTAATACACGGTTATAGTAATAAATGTTACCTAAAATAAAAAAAAATGTTTTTGTTTGTAACAATATTTATGGCAAGATTAGTATATAAATAGGCATATTGTCATTTACCAGATGTCATTGTTTTTACCATTTGTTGATTATAAAATCTAATCATTACCTTATATTAAAAGTTTCATGGCCTGTATTTTTTTCCGAACTAAAGGCAGCGAAGACGTTATAAAATTAACTATTCATCGATATATAATTATTACACACTCAGTTTTAGTTTAAAGATTTAAAATTAAAGTATTTTGAAGTTAAAAGAAGTTTAAAACTATAGAAAAATAAAATTAGCTTAATTAACATGTATGCAATGAAATGAAATTATATCTTTGCCGAAGTGATAGATATTTTCATTTTCTCTAAAAGTCGTAGAAAATTACAAACACATACATCTGCCTGTTTATTTCCACGAACCCTCGATGTCTTTTCGTACTGCATAATAGTAAAATTAACTTGTTACATTGAATATCGTTTGATCTAAATACAATTTAAAACCATTATTTGAAGTATTTACAGTGAAAAAGGGTTAATGGTAAAATAATCTCATTTCTCACTTTTACTATTCGATGCCTTGTTTTGTTCCTACAAACCGCAAGTCATATCACGGATCATCGAAACTCTCACTTTATCGTCGTCGGTGACTTTATAGCACTGAGAATACGACCTTAACGCTTTCCGTACACCAATACCTAAGACATACCTTACCAAGTTATAGCATACACGGATAACTGGGGCAGTGAAAGTTTATTGACAGTTAACAAAAGAACATCTAAATAGTAATTGCTTTTAATGCAATAATTTTATGTTTTTGAGGGAGATTTACTTCAAATGAAATTCAAAAAATATTATGCCAGCTAGTAATGGTGTAAAAGTATTCCGTTATCGACTATTAAACTTATAATTATTAGTGCTGTGTTATTTTATACAATGTCAAAATTAGACAAAACTGTGTACAAAAATTATAAATGTTATATGAAATAGAAATATGAAAATATATTTGAGACATAAATGACATTATACCAAAGAATAAGGAATATCTTTGATATTATATGATCGTAATAGTAAACAACGTTAAATAATAAATAATAATGGGAAAGGTCTTTTTCCGCATCGCTTATAATCTTGGGCCAAGCGCAACCGACAAAGCGAGCGGTCGCCGGCAATCGGCCCGCGTCGAAAGACCGAGGAGATAAAAACGGCTCTTTGCCCACCGACTCATTCAGTTGACCGCAGTTTTCGCCGCGATCCGTGATGTGAACAAACATGACCCCAGTTCTAGCCCTCATTGCGCTACAATGTACATTGTGTTGGACCATCAAAGTACCAGTCGTGTGGAATGACAAAAGTGAAGTGCAAAATAATCAGTTCAATGACGAACAAAATGAGTCTCTGGTTCAGTCCTTCACGCCTCGAAGTGTCGACACTCCAATACCTAAAGAGTACTTCGAATACACAGCAAAAAAACCTCAGTTTGCGACTGATATCGCAGCATTTCACGGAGTGAATTCACCTGAGGAACATTATAAAGCTTACCCCGTAAAGCCGTATACAGGCGTAAAGAAACCACAACTTGGAAAGCACCATATTTTGAATAGCGAGAAGGATGCCTTTGAGCCATATCAGAAGTTTGTCAAGAGTAATGAGCATTTAGGCTTCGTGACACCGGCTTCAAGTAGTTATAATGTATTCCACCCTTATGGAGCCGAGGAACCAGCATTAAAAGCGATTTATCAAGATCCTGTATTAGAAAAAATAAGGAATGATATGAAGGACAGTCAGTATCGTTTACAAAAATATGAAAAAGACGCAGGGGAACCAAATATCGAAAAAGGAGAATATTTGGAAAGTCCGGAGCAAACTGATCGCAAAAAAATCTCTCACAAACATCCACCAGCTCCATATGAAATACACAGACCTCAGCGACGTCCTGTATATTATTTGCCTCCGATCAGGTACGGTCATCGAGATTATATTTTAAATAAAAAAATAAAACATCCGTGGAATCAAAACTACGCACAAGTCACTCCATATCACTATCGTCCTATAAAGAATCATTTACAAAGATTGAGACAACAGCACGCGTTAAAATATGATGACGAAAATAATGAATATCCTCAAATTCCACCCGCTTTGGGGCATGAAGAAAGACCAGATGGCTATGATATTTTCGAAAAAGGCAAAGACAAGTTTACTCAGTTGAGGCATAATATTGACGAATCTATTAACAATGCTGTTAAAAAAAATAATCCCATTACTAATCAAAACTTAGAGCTCCAAAACACAGATATCCAAGACGATAATCTTACTGACGACTACGAGTTTTTACCCGTTAAGAACTACGCCCAAGTTAGAAAAATTGAGACAGTAAAGCATCTCCCACGTGCCGCTGCATTTCAAGATGCTGAGACGTTTGATGATTTTCGAAACGCACCTCGTTTAAGAGAAGCCATAAAAAGCACAAAAGCGCAAACAGTTTATTCTGAAGAAGGTTACGAAGATTCCGCATATGATCACGCTGGTCAACTAAAACACGCATCAGATCATGAAGATCATGGGGGATACCTAAAAGAAAAAGAATCCAGTAAAGGAAAATATAAAATACCGTCATTTAGCGGAAGCTATAAAGACGAAAGTGGGTCATCTTACAGAGATAATGTTCAACATGGTGAAAAATGGAAAAATAACGATAAAGAGAATGATAAAGAAAATCATGAGGAAAACTACGCCGAGGACGATCAAGATTATCTTAATGAAAGCGAAGCAAATGAAAATAGCCCTAAAGATGAAACGTCAAATAATAAGGAAAAAGAAAATTATTATGGATCTAGAAACCAGTTCGAAATCAGTGGATTACCGGATGTCGATTTACAACACGATTTAAGCAAAAGGGAAGCAAAATTAAACATTCCTAAAATAAATTTAAACTCGACTTTACTAAAGAAAGCTGACATTGCAAATATTTCGTTGATAAAATTAATTCCCCTTGTATTAGTAAATGTTAAAAATAAATACCCTTACTATAATAAAAGCGAGATTAATAAAGACTCACCTCTACGGTATGCAGAAAATCTGAAAAATATTCCAAAAAAATCAAAAGGTGGAACCTAGTTTTATGATTCTCGTAGTCAATTTGATTGCCCTGAAGTAGAAAATAATGTGGATCCAGTTCCAGAAAAATTGAAAAATGGCGGAAACCCTGATGACGTCGACAATCACAATGCAAATCAGAAAGATGACAATACTGACAATAAACCACGTTTACAAGGTCTCGGTGATAAAATTGATTGTTTCAAAATTAAATATTTTGGTGAAAATCCATTAGACAGTCCATTTTTTGGAGAGGATATAATTTTAAACCCGGAACCAGTAACTCCACCATTATCTCAAATTTATAAATTACTTGAACATCCAGATAGTCTTATACTGCAGTCTCAAGTCGACAGTGTGATTCTAAAGCCCATAACAAATAATACTAACGATTTTATTGAAATTAATAAGAACGGCTCAGGATTGTCCCCGCCAAAAAATATGCTTTTAGATATTTTGAAACCAAAAAAATATGTAACTTTCCCAACAAACATCAATATAGAATCGGAAATTTCAAAAAATTCGAAATTCAATGACGATATTGTAACAGAAACAAAAGGAAACAACCCTATAATAAGAAAAACACGAGCGGCACCGTTTATTTACGAACCGTACAAAATAATAAGAGACAGTCAAATCCAGGATTCTAAAAAGACGACTACTACAAGTAATATAAGCCCATTAATTAAGCAATTACAATCAAGTCGCGTTGTCGACAGGGTCTCGACTAATATGAATAAAGATCAACCAGTTAAAAGAAATACAGGCAGCTTAGCATACAAAAGTATAGGTAAAAAAGAAAGAAAGAGAGCTCTGGAAAAGTCGGAAAATGAATCATCAAACTCAACGTTCATAGATATGAATCAAGATACTCGTAAAATTGAACCTAGATTTGAGCAAAGGCCTACTAATCATAAATCTCAGTATACACCAGTGGAAAATAAAAACTCAATGTCACTTGAAACTTACAGGAATCGCACTATGATTGAAAATGGAAATAACAATAACTCTACAAACTTATCAATTCGATCCACAAACAGGAAATCAAGTAGTCAGTCTCACAGGAGACCATTTTTTGACGTCTCAAAATATTTGCCACAAACATTAGAAATACAAAAACCTGAGCCATCAAATAAGATACAAAATATAAGGGAGTTAAGTGAAAATGAACCGAAAACAATAAAAGACCTGCTTCCAACTACAACTGTGTCTCAAAAAAGTGAAGAAAGTGAAGAAAGTGATGAAGATTACGATGAATATGAAGAAGAAGAAGAAGAAGAAGAAGAAGATTCGAAGACAACAACGACTACAACAACAGTACAGCCCCAAGTTAGAAAAAGAATTAGAATAATGACAACAACTGCTAAACCAGAAAATTCAGATAATATGGATAAACTACGATTAGTTACAAGATTCCGTAATCCAACAACAGTCGATCAAAATCTAACAAAAAGAAAAAAACAAGAGGATGTTATACCATCTGAACATAAAAGTAAGAAAAATGATGAACATGTTACGATTCCTAAATACAGAGAAAAGAAAAAGAAAAGTTCCAAGAGCACTTTAGTGACTGACTCGACAAGTTATGGAGAAGATGATGATGATGATATGAGAAAAGATGAAGTCGATGAGTTAATTGGTGTTCAACATGATATGGGAGAATATATTCCTCTCTATGAAAAAGAAGCAGAAAAAGAACACCAGCTAATGAAAAATAGCAGGTCAGAAGGTAAAACTGATCGGTATGAAAAAAAAGAAAGAAGCCACGAAGACGATGAAGATGAAATAGACGAGGATGTCGATAGTGAAGAACATGAGGATATTGTGGATAAAAATTATAATGATAGCATCAAAAGACATGATGATGACGACGACGACGATGAAGACGACGACGATGATGATGATGATGATGATGATAATGATAGTGAAAATGAAGATGGCAATGATGACATAGACGATAAACATACAATAACAACTCCAGAACCACCTAGAAGAACACTTGTTAAAACGACAGAACCACCAGAAGTAACTACTAAAACTCGTGTATTAAAACCAGACTTAAAACCCATTATTTCAAAGAAAACAATAGAAATACATAAAGAATTGCCACAAAGAACGTCATCGCCAAACAAAACACAATTTACTCAAGATATTAAGGAAATTGAAATAATTAAAGAAATTCCTGCACCAAAAACTATGGTACATAATGATGCACCGGAAAAAGATGCAGAAGTCTTACAGTTATATAAAGATGAAAATTTGGCAAAAGAAGTTAACAAATTGTTCGATGTAGAAGTATTTAAAAATGACCTTGATCTCAAAAAGAGTCCAAGACATGGCGGTAATTATAAGAGCATTAAAGCTCATAAAAATAAGCGACCCCATGTTTCCAAAAAAGACTCCTTATCGTCACAGACTGAATCAAAAAAGCTTACTGAGTTGACTTCTCATGGAACGTCAGACGAAAAAATGAGAATAAAAAACACAAATCAACGATCGAGAAAAAATCAAGAGCAAATTGTTAATCCCGAAAGATACAATAAGAGAAAAAGAAAAGCGATGGAAGCGCAAAAAAGCGCAAAGTTAATTGAATTAAGCGAAGACGAAAATGAGAAAGATACCGAAAGCGGAACAGAAAACATGCATGGTGGTAATTTTAAAATATATATTAACTCTAAAAGCAATGAAAATCCTATGCACGGAGGTAACTATAGAAGTGCCAGAATAACACAATCTGATAAACGTGATAACCAAATTTCGAAAGAGAAAATGGTTGAGACAAATAAGGATAGTTCAAAAAACATTAGAAGAAATTCTGCAGCACTGTTAGATAGCTTCGCTAAGGCTGTTCCAATCTTGACCACTACACCAGCATATATTTTAGACCCCAGCAAGAGACTGTATTATTATGTAGATTAGAAAAGTGGGAATCTATTATTTTTTTTATATATTGATACAGTACCACACATAGCTTTCAACTTGCCAGTATTGTGAAAGTGATAAGTTGGTAATTGTTTCATGGTCTTCAAAAATATTTTTAGGTTTTTTTAATATTAAGATCACTGCGATAGGAATCTGTGATAAATACAAAATTAATACTTTTATACATTACATGAATAAGTGTAAAATATATAAAAATGTGTTAATTTAAAATGTGGACTAAAATAAATGAATATTTTATAACAACAATTGTTTTTTTATATACTTATTTGTTTAAATATGGTCCGTATAGAAAAACTAGTATATAGCTATATATTCATTCTTAAAAGTGCTAATTACAGGTCAAAGTCTTTTCTTGACAATTTGATACGGCTCTAAACTATTTTGTTGGCTGAATAAACATTTGGTTTGTATAAACTAGTAATGTGTCTTTCTATTAATAATCTGCATTTTATTAAAAAGATATAATTTTATCGCTAACCCTTACAATCAAAAAACAATTCACTTTCACTTTCGAGGATATTCTCACAACAAAATATAGAAAAAAGTAGCAAAATTGCATACATAATATAAATTTTACTTTTTTATACTTATAAATAAATTAAATTCTTTAAGTAAAATAAGACATAAATTAAAATAAAAAAAAATTAATTGCTATTATTTTAATTACAACTTAATAGTACTAAATAAATAATAAATAAACATAAATTATCTTAATTATATCTTAAATTTGGTTTGGTTAAAAGAATAAACTATGTCTACTCATGTTTATCGAAGTGCCTATAATTGAACCTTTAAACAGCTAGGAGAAGGGTGGTATTTAGAAACCGTTTTATTTTCAATAATATTAGTTTTTTACATCACTTATCGGACGATTTATCGGTTTCCATTCCGTTTCTGTTGATGGTAAAAATTCGGGAACATTGTCTTCCCTGTCAATAGATTCGTTCTCTTCATTTTCATCTTCTTCGAAAAATTCAATTATGGGATGGTAGTTATAGTTTACACGTTTACTATTTATCTCAATTTCTTCCTTAGATAACTTTTTTTGCTCATGAGTCGTTATTTCACCGAATGGCCTTGCGGTTGACAACGCATGCAATTTAGGAGTTATTGTTGCCCTAACATTGATGTTAGGATTACTTTTCCTCATTTCGTTACTATGTTGTATGTCTTTAGACAACTCTTCTTTAGTGTCTAGGTTGTCACTAGGATAAGCTCCAATTGCAGAGGTGCCAGATGACAATAAATCTTCTGTACTACCAGATATTTTCTTTCTTATCGGTCTTCGATTTTGCCTTGAAATCCCTCTTTTAAATAGACTATCCGTATTTTTGTAAATATCTTTTGAGTACGTAAATGTAGATGATCCAAGTGTTGGGGGCTCTAAATAGCTTGGTAAAGTAGCGGTGTCTAAATCTGTACCAGCAAGTGGGTTACGAGCTGACTGAGGCTTTCTTACATTTCTTATAGAACTGGCTTGATTTAAGGAATCCGGGAAATAATAATTTCCATATGAGTCCTTAAGAGTACGCGTTGGCACGCTACTGAACTCATCATCGTCATTTGTGGCTTCAATAAAGAGTGGCCCTGGTATTAAATTGTGATTATCTATAAATGGCGGGAAACTATCTACAGCTTTGTTGAATGAATAATTATTTATCTTCGTAACTATAGGTTTCTGTGCACTAGACTGAACTGCCTCGAAGGCCTGGTTGACGTGTTCCGAAGATAAATCTTCTCCAGGGAAATGTTCTGAAGAAGTTTCATGTGTTCTATGTCCCAGTGGCGGGAATGAGACACTATAGCCTTCGATATGACAAGAACAACAAGTTGGAACCTGAAAATATGAAGATACATAATAGAATTTTACTATAACGGAATGTGACTATAAATCGTCTGTGGAAAATTAAACTATCTTTGAATTTATTACCTTAAAAATATCCATATGTAACCCATTTTGTTGGTCCCAGGTCAAAAGTCTATGATAGTTGTAGACTTGCACACATTTAGATTTAAAATTATCGGTCAGGTACGTGCATGATTCTTTGGGTTTTCTGTAATCGAAAGAAAAATCATCATAGTTAATAACATATTTAAAATACAGTCTTCTTTCATCCACAAACAGAGAAATAAACAAATTTATTTTATTCTTAGTACTCTGCATTAACGTACAATTTGAATTTTACATATTCCATCTAATTTTCATCAAAATAATTTTTAAAATAAGTTTACCCCAATGTAAAAAGTCTAGGAATCAAGAATCGGTTATTTTTTGGTTAACCATTCCAATAGATTTTCTTTTCCTTTTTTTGGTAACAAAAGGCGTGCACATCTGGTCCTTTATTACATCAAGCACCTGCCCATAACAACACAGTGGAAAACAATACTTTGGACTACTTGAGTTCAAAACTGCGCTGCGCTCTTTACTCGCGCTTAGTTATATGAATGATTTATCTCTAGGTCCATTTATTATGCTGGTAACACAGGTCTTCAAAACAGTGTAGTATTTACACATTACTGCATGACTGTTTAGTGATTAGCAGTGCAATGGCACTCTACAAGAGTCCTAATACATACAAATCCTTTTCTAAGTGGTAGAACTCTTTTGCATAGTCCAAATAGGTTGGTAAATAAACCTTAAAATCATAAATCTCTGTGTGTGTTCTGTGTACTGTGTTGTTGTAGGCAGGCTGGGCGCTTGCTGGTCTTGTCACTTTATCTCCTTAAACTTAATCAAAAAAATCTCTTAATATATCCCTGTATCATAAAAAGGAATAAAATGTTTATTTACAAGCACTTTTCCAGTCGCAACGTCTGCGTATGTTCACCGGTGTTGACGATGTATTTCCACTGCCCTGAGGTAGCACGCGCTCTTTGTGGTCTCGCATACTTTACCGTGCTGGGGCACATGAAGCCAGCTTCCCCAGCACTGGCAAAATCTCTGTTAGCCGTATCGCCTCGCCTGATAGATAAGTCTGTATTAAAAAATTATGTAACGGTAGCCTGCGGTCTGAAACTATCCGAGCGTTGATATTGAAATAAATGTTTGATAATGTTACGGAAGTTAGATAAACGGTAGTTTGTTTGATGTAACTCATAGTTTTAAATAAAGTTAAGATGTTAATTTAGTATTACTAACACACTTTAGAGATAAAATATGAATATTGAATCTAAAGTTTTAAATTTACGAATAAACTACGCAAGACTAGCCTTGAAATACGAGATACATTTATCGATTCCTTTATCTTATTTGTTCATTGAAAGCAAAATTCATAATGTTTGACACTAAGATTTCGATAATGATATCATATAATGATTTCTTGTATTTATGCGTACAGTACGCATTGTTAGAATGAAACTCATTTATCGATTTTATCGAGATAGATTGTTCCGTAACCATAAAGTGTCCGAAACGTCGAGAAACAGATAAAATTTCCCAGATATAACATCCGTTCACAAGAGCAGAGAATATATGTATGAGCTGCATGGTATGAGGTAGTGAAATCATGATACAGTGTTCCTAGAAAAAGTCAGAAATTGTTCAATTGTTGTGATATTTAAAAATGTTTGTATCCAGGCCAAATTAATATATATAAGGAATAAACTTAGAATTGTATATTTCAGTTATTTTCATAGCATTCTATCTTATGGATTGCTATTCTGGGGCAGTGCTGCAAAAATTAAATCAATATTCATTCCCCAAAAGAGAGCGGTACGGGCTATTTATGATTTAAGAGCTCGAGATTCTCTGAAAGATGTATTTAAAGAAGCCGCTATTCTTACAGTTGCATCTCAATACATATTCTCTAATATATTGTATATACATCAAAATTTTAATAATTATTTGAAAATTAGTGTCAGGCACATGATAAATATCAGAAATAGCAATAAACTGGTAACGCCTACGTTTCGCCTAAAAAAAAGTAAATTAATCCTTCATGGGACTGGATATACGCATATACTCGTATAATAAAATTCCACAAAGTATTCTAGAATTTCCATGTCAAAAATTTAAGTATTTTTTTATGTGATAATATGACGAGACGAGCAGGTCGTACGCCTGGTGGTAAGCGTCATGCCTGCCCATAACAACACAGTACCACACAGAGCGTGTTTGGCTCTGTGTTGCGCTCGTCACCCA
>DWGO01000700.1:0-11206 GCA_018247635.1 Eurytides dolicaon deicoon
CAACATAGGAGTCAATTAACTTAGTTCCTACCAAAAACTCTTGTACAGTGTAGTATGGTTTTTGTAACAAAATATTTTTAATTTTAGTTTTAAAAGGTCCAAGTGGTAGATTCAAGACATCTTGTGGAGTCTTATTATATACGCGTACACTCAGATTCATGAATGGTTTGTACATCTTTTGGAGACGAAGTCTAGGTGTAAAAGCTTATCTTTATTTCTGTTATTTAACATGTGTTTGTCAGTTTTTTATATAACTATTAATATTTTTCCGGACAAATAAAACACAACTACATATACATGCTTCTAAAAGTAACCAGATATTCTACAACTACATAGACATGCTTCTAGAACTGACCAGATATCCTACAACTACATACAATTACTTCTAGAAGTGGCCAGATGTTCTACAACAACGAACAGATGCTTCTAGACGTGTTCGCGACTTCCAGAAAGGTCGCGATGGAGTCGACGTTCAAATTACGAAGGCAAATGACATCACCCGTCGGCGGAAGCCGGCTCGGCAACTGGCAGGAAACCAGGCGATCCCTTTGAGTATTCAAGAGACGTCTCTTTTGCCCTTCACCTTACAATGTCCGTCGAGGACTACGACCCTAGTGCCTATTTGCATACGAATAAAAAAGCGCTCGGGACAAATATGGCTCCGTAAGCGCACTGGAATTGAGAAATCAATTTCTGTCAGCCTTTTCAACGAAGCGATGCAGTTCTAGTCTAATTCATTGTAAACGGGTAATACATAGTGAATCTACGAAGTGCCTGTTCTCGTATATGTTGGACTTTAAGAAACAATTAATATATATTTTATTTCAAATAAGTAAAAGCACGTCGTGCGCCTGATGGTTAGTTACAGGCTTGGCAATAACTAAACAGTTCCAGATGAAAGCTTTATGTAGTGATTTAGTTGTCCGATTAGAATTAATCCGATATGGAAATAAGCTTATGTCTTTCTGCAGCCCACAAAAATCATGCATATTCGTTGACACCAAAGAAAACCAAAGAAATAAGTTAAAAAATAAACTTTCGTAGTAACTAAATTGGTTAGTTTACATACGATACTACATTTTTATTTGACATAGTGTCAGTGCGTGCGAACACAAAGGATACAACAAACTGTAGTATCCGATGTTTTTACAAGCGATAAAATCGGCCAAAGGCGCGGATGTGGTGTCAGCGACACTGGACAATTACGATACCATACGAAAATTAGTATTCGATTGTTCTCCGATGTTGAACAAATCGATTTGTATTACCTACGTGTGAGATATTTATATAATGTGTATGGCTTATTTGTCGATTGTATATTCATATCACATTCTTCGTCTGTTGTTCAATCAGGGGTTATAAGATTTTTTTACGAGATATAGTGATGAGACGAGCAATTTGTGCGCCTAATGATAAGCGTCACGCCTGCCCATATCAAAACAGTACCACACAGAGCATGCTTAGCTCTGTGTTGCGGTCGTCGATTAGATGGTCTATCTCTTTGCCCTGCAATTTTACTTGCATTATTGCCCTTCAAACCGGAACACAGTAGTGCCTACACACTACTGCTTCGCGGCAGAATATCTGGTAATGCAGTGGCACCGCCCCAGTCGGATTCTGCAATAGTCCGTACACTTAAAATAATGTTAAGATTACTTATGATATTATTAACACTAGCCGGTGATCTAATAATAAGCAACAATTACCTAAGGTACTTTTTTAATAGATAATTAAATAAGCCCCAATCACCTGGCAACCCTAGAGAAGTTGCACGGACACAATAATTTCAAATAATAACAAATCCGTACAGAAAAAGTAAACGTTAAACGACATCGTTAACGTTAATTCCTAACGGTCGGAGCGTGTTTAACGAGCGGCGAGAGAACCAACGCCTATACGTACAGAAAGCGATGACTATATATCGAGACCAGTTATGCGCTATCAATCAATGCAGTACAGTTGCTAGGTTCGAAGAGTTTTCTCTGCCAGCAGTCGTATCAGCGATGTTGAGCAGAGATCCGGCATGGTAGGTCGTAGCCGACTTCTGTGAGACGGGGATGCTCCAGAAGGAGGCTGCTGAGCGAGATCGTGAGAGAGTAGATCCTGCTCGGAGACAGGGGCAGCCTAGTCACGGCCTTCCCAATGGTATTCCCCTACCAGAAACGGCGCCCCAGAGATCGTGAGCAATTGCAGTTCCCATACGCCTGATCTTGAGAAGTTCGGTAGCTCGTGTGTGGTCGTAACCCATCGATGTTAAGAGTGTTACTATCTTAGTCAGTTTATTACTGGTTCCAAGGCGTGGGATTTCCCCTCAATATAATAAAAGTATATTCATTTAAAAAAGCCTTTACAAGCACGAAGGAAACAGAAGTCATTTGATATTCGTTCTTAATTTCTAGGGTCCAAACGCCGCTCACGGTCTACTGTCACGGGTTCGAATTCCTCTTCCAATTCATTGCGCGTAAACCATGGGGTGTTTATAATTTTAACTATATATTATTATATTTATAGATATCTTGAATCCATAAGTTCAATAGAGTTTAGATTTAGACGTTTTGTGCGGACAGATTTTCCAATCACGGCGGGGTAGTATTTACCATTGACCTCTGTCCTAACTATCCTTTTGACAAGAGCGGCGAAAGGAACAAGCATTGAGCAGAGAATAAGTTGGACATCGACTTGAGCTTACCCGTAGTCATGGTGAGGGCAAAGTTGTTTACTTAGTAAGGGTGTAAACACATTAATACCATGTTTTTTTTAAATTGGCAATGAAGTGGTACTATGTTGGTAAACGAGTAAAACAAGAAATTGGATTTTTTTTCGAGATAAAGTGACGAGACGAGCAAGTCTGATGGTAAACGTCACGCCTGCCCATAACAACACAGAGGGTGCTTGACTTTGTGCTGCGCTCGTCACCCAAGATAATAGATGGTCATCTCTTTGCACTGTTATCTCGACAGCATCATTGACTTGCCATTGCTTGGCGGCAGAATATCTGGCAATGAAGTGTTACCGCCCCAGTCGGACTCTGCAAGAGTCCTACCACATAGATTTCACTTACTTTCCAATTTGAGATACGATGATACACAACTTTTTCTTGACGGCGTGTGTGTTCTTAAACAAATTTTTTGTGGAAGGGTCGATTAAAATAACCAACTAAAAACCAGGTGCAATTCGCGATAACGAGTGGAATTTTGATCTTACCCAAATCCCAATTTAAATGTTCTCCCGTTCTAAATTGAAACCCATCAGTGGAATTTAACGTAATGTATGCCGAAAAGTGACTTTTGTTAATGACCTCATATCGGCAATTTAGTGTGCGGATGCACTTCGCGTGTTTACCTGCGAATTCTGATCATCTGTATGTTAACTTTTATATACTTCAACAGAATTTATGTGCTTCGTGTTAAAAAAGTATATTTTCGCAAGGGACAATAAGTATCTTTTATACACACTTCAAATCATATGCAAAAAGATATAAATACGTCCAAACCATATTCCTATTAACCATTCTCGAATATTGGGATTCGAGAAAGGTTAATAGGTTAATAAGTGGGATAATCGACTCCCATAGTTGGAACCCACAGCACATTGTCAGTTAATCAACCGCCAAAGAGCATGCCAATTATTCCACCGCTAAGCAGTAATGTGTGAGCACTGCTGTATTCCGGTTTGATTGGTAATGATGCCAGCGTTATTACTGGGCATAACAATATAACATCTTAAATCTTTGGGTGTGTAGGGTAGGTACTCTCTCTCGCAGTGTAGGGCCAAATTCTGTGTGGCACTGTGTTATGGCCTTATGTTATTATTTTGTTATTTTTTTTAATAATTTTATTTGCTAACCACCATTGAACGGATAAGGTTTTAAGGATTATGTAATCATCCTTCTTTTGCTATTGAAGGAGTGGGGAACAAGCAGTGACCAGACATACCGGTGACACAAGATAGATGATGTTCCTCCCACGAATATTCCCAACGCTAAAGTGATTGAAGTAACTGTCAGCCTTTAGGTTATCTTATACGGCCGACTGAACGCTAAAGAATAGAATTATACTTAAAGTCCTTCATAAAGAATCACTTCTATAGAAGTCACGTGACCTTACCACAATCTCATCGGTAAAAGTAAAGCTTTTAACACACCAATCGCATAAAATAAAAAGTTTTGGGCTTGATATGTCCAGAGTCCTATTTATTAAATCAAATCAAATGTAAAATATCTTTAGTCAAATAGTCCTATACAAGCACTTTCGAATCGTTATTTTTATATTCTACCTACATATACGTTCGTGAGAAAGCTATCACCGACTCGGAATGCAGTTCTGCTGTAAAGAGCCGGCAAAAAACTCAACAGTTGCTCTTTCAAAATACTGTTACTGAAATAAACATGAATCAGCGTAAGAACCATCAATAGAATCCCATTCCACTTACGATATGTGATCGATATTGTATTATATGGACATATAAATATTTTTTTGCGAGATAAAGTGACGAGACGAGCAAGTTATGCGCCTGGTGGTAAGCGTCAAGCCAGTCCATAACAACACTACTGTGTGCTGCGCTCTTCACCCATAGATATTAGATGATCTATCTCTTTGCTCAGTAATTTCACTGGCATCATTGTCCTTCAAACTAAAACTCAGTGCCTACACACTACTGCTTGGCGGCAGAATATCTGGCAGTGCAGTGGTACCGACCCAGTCGGACTACACTGACAGTCCTACCACTTAGAAAAATATAGAATATTTCTTAGATATGTAAAATCCGCCTATCTTCACTGAGACCGCTTGGCAGTTTGTGCCCGGTATACCTTCTGTACAGAAATCTGTAACCAACAGTACGATATAAAAGGCTTGCTTACTTACTTTAACTTACTAAATGTGTACGTCATTAAGACGAGATTGGGCGGAGACCGATCTGTGAATTTCCTCATTGTGTCCATCTTGCCTAAGTGGAGTTCAGACATGTTTACGGCCGCTACCGGATTTAAAGCGATTTGATTAATCGTGTGTGATAATGGTCTAGACTTAAGAAATATTTTACAAAGCTATTCGTAGTATTTATACAAACGATATGCGTTTTACGAGAAGAAACAGGCAAATAATACGTCAGAGTTTGCAACACCAAGGACTTAAGAGAGTAAGCGGGTCTTAAAAAGGTTACATAACGCATAAATATAAGCAACGTCACACATTCTTTTTATAAACTCTTGCTACATCCGGTTGGACACCCTCTGAACAGAGGAGACCTGTGCCAAGCAATGGGACTGTTACTTACTCCATTTTTTACTTACATCCGGTCGAGTCACAAACGTCACCGCTCGCTCTATACACTGAACAACGTGTGCTTACGACAGCTTCGTTTACCACGGTGCGAGATCCTTTTCGAGTGTAAAACATCGCACTGAAGTAAGAACATACATAAGTGGTATTTCCACATAGTCACTTTTGAAGTAAGGTCAAAAATATCACGCCTTTTTATAGATTAACACGATCTGTATTACAGAGGTGTTTTACGTAAACATCATAACCGTATGTGATAAATATTTGAACTTTATCCTTGGACTCATATGGAGTCATGATGTAATATAATTACTATTTACTTATTATAAGTGTGAAGTTATTTTTATTAGTTTGCCTTTCTTTCATGCAGCGACAAAACAACGAATTGGCTTTTAGCATAAACAGTGTGTGGAACGGAGAGTGTCCAATGCTACACTTTATCCCGGAAAAATTTCGAAACAAAACCAAAATCCTCACGAGCAAAGTCATTAGCAAAACCTAGTTAATTGTAATCTTGCATTTTTCCCGCCGAATGAGGAAGCCGCAGACCCATCCTGCCAAATGTTCGGCTGATAATTATCGTAGGTTATTACATGCATTTATCAGGCAACCACTTCCTAGTGAGTCATCTTCATAATTTATCAAGCTTGTAGGGGTCATAATTCTCTATGTTTGTTACATTTTTTTGTGGAGTAGGAATGCAAACTAGCAAGCGGCTCTCCTGATGGTAAGCGATCACCGCTGCTCATTCGCTACATCAAAAAACTTGAAATGACTCAATATTTAATATGTAATATATTCTTGAAGGACCCTAAGTCGTACCGGAATTAAAGTAGTGCAACACACTACTGCTTGGCGGCGGAATATCTAGCAATGCAATGGTATCGCCCCAGTCGGACTCTGCAATAGTCCTACCACTTGAAATGTTAAACACCCTGATGTTATTGTTACCTATGGCTAACGTAAATATTTGCTCCGATCCATGCCATCAAATAATCTGTAAATTGTTTACTTTTACTGTTAATGAATAGTATTCCCTTGGTAGGGAATGACAACCGATTGTTTTTGCCACGCGGGATGGTCAAACCCATCCATGAACCCTCCTCTTTTATCCGGGCTTGGGACCGGCAGCGCTTGCTGCACAAGCACAGGCAGAGTTATTTCCTTTTGTCATGGTAATGTTTCTCTTAATGACGTCATCATTTACCTCGTGCCCATGGCCCGCAAATATCTGCTTTAAAATCTGCGTAAATTTTCGTTGTAATTTATTTTCTAGAAAGGAATATAGTCGGACAAAATAAATCTAGTACAGTTAGCACTTAAACGGGAATACAAACAACATTTATTATTCAAAAATTATTACTCTTATATATCTAAAAGTGCGTTTGTTGGTTTGTTTGCTTGTCCTCTTTTCACGCACCCACCTTAGGTGTGACGGATAGATATAACTTGTGACGTATGTATAGTTTGCTAGAGGGACAGTGACTACCATTTTTCCCTGTAGATTTTCAAAAACTGGGGAAAATGTTTCTAAACCGTTATCCACACGAACGAAAAGGAATGCCCAAAGCCTATAGATAATAAAGGAAAGAGAATTTCGGTCATTACTTAAATCCATAAATATATATAAGGACTACGTTGCACTTAATAAATACATATGTACTTATAAAGAATCGGAAAATTAAACGGAGAAAAAAAAATAAAAACACATACTAAGTTTAAAAATCGCAATACATGACGGATATCGCCACACACCGAGCAATTATACTGGTTTCCTCTTTAGAGACAAACGAAAACAGTACTTGATTTTGCACGTAAAGGAATTCCACATCGGATTAACACGGTATCAATTGAATCGGCTGAATTGAGTGTTACTATTTAAAAAAAATATGAGCCGACGCAGCAGTCGAAAAAACCGCTGGCGCCATCACTAAAGAAAAGCGAACATTCACGGCTCGAGCAACAAGCTAATGATACATTCAGGCGGACTAATGAGGTTCGAACGGTTGGCTTAAAAGGACTTTGCCAAAACGGCATCGGCATCACGATCTGATGCCATATAAGCACCCACGGTCTAAAGGCACTGACACCGAGAGATGTATGGGTATCAATATAGTATAAATACGATGTAGGGCTCAAAAACAAGACCCAAATCTTCGCCAAAAAATATCAATTGTACTTATTATATCGAAACTAAAGTTAGTTCTATTAGAGTACCTTGAAACTTACCAAAAAACTAAACAAACCATGGAAACTCAGTATCAAGGCGCTTGCTTCCTAATCAAATTACTCGAGTAAACTTATAAGTATTTTCGTAGTGATAATTTACCGAGAATAAGAAAAAAGACTTTTTAAACTGTGCTAACAATTAAAACGGACTAATGGGAAACAAGAGCTTAATTTACGCATGCAGTTAACGAGTAACCGTTTCCGATAACGGTTTTTTTCGTGAGCAACGCCGTCGGTGCAGCCTCCCGCCGAAACCGCGATCCCCACTGAGCCCCACGGATCGAGGTGAACGCAATTAACGCCGTTTGCAACGCTTGCAACAAAGTTGTATCGAAAATAAATCTAATTTTATCTCAAATTTCCCGATATTAATCATTAACGAAAACGAAGTTACAGATCGATCTGCAAACAGACTTGATTTATTTGTATATATACTTTCTTGCAATCGCTACAAAAGAAAAATTACAAAAATTGCAATTCTCAATACTCCCTCAACCTGATTTATACGGTTAACGATAACGTAGGAGTAGATAAAAAAAATTATAACATTCATTACTTTTATTGTATACGTTTTCTATCAATGTCATTAATGTCGCATACAAAAACTATACTATGCAATAAACAAAATGTAACATAGATTAAAAAAAAACTCTTTTGTTCTTATTAAAGGGATCCTCTTCGCGGTCGCTAGTTTCTATAGATACTTTTGGTTTTACGGAGTACACCTAATTTTCAGTTGCGATAGTATAACTTATGTAGTGTATCATTCTTAAGCCACTTCACTGCCTTACGAAACTTAGAGAAATCTGCATAGTGTTGCTATTGAAGTTTTAACCTCCTAGCTGACTAGCCTAACTAGCCTATTGGCGTAGTGGTTAGTGCTCTTGACGGCAAAGACGAAGGTCGCGGGTTCGATTCCCGCCCGCGACAAAATATTGCTGCTATGAGCAGAAATATTTGTCCTATGTCCGGGTGTTAATTATCTATATAAGTATGCATTTAAAATATGTATGTATAGCACATGTCGGATTACCATAATACAGGCTTTACATAGTTTGGGATCAGATGGCCGTGTGTAAGATATCCCGTGATATTTATTTATTTGATTCTCCTCACGCCACATTATTATTAATGGTTATCTCCAAATATCTATTGTTACAAGACACGCCGCTTCAATAAGCACACGACACGAGAGAGCATTTGCGAACCAAACAAAGCGATGAATCACAGCGATGCAAGTCTGCCGACGCCCAAATCTAATTATTGCGGCGTAATAACTCAAGGCCCGATAAAAGTCCGCGTTGCCAAACACGGCGTGTTTTTTCTAGGAGGTCGTTAGCCCCGCACCTGGCCTAGAGTGTTGTATACATAACAAACTATATATAGAGCGGTGTAGCTAAAGCTTCTCAGCTAAGCTTTAGTGTTGGAATGAAACGAAAGCAGGCTGCAAATAATTAGCAACGAAGAGCTGAAGATAGATGTCTGTTGAGTTTTTCTTACGAGATAATTGAATAGACGAACAAGTCGTGCGCCTGATGGCTAGCCTCACGCCTGCCCATATGAACACACTACCAAGCAGAGCGTTCTTGGCTCTGTGCTACGCTCGTATCCCAGAGATATAAGATGGCCTATCTCTTTGCCCAGTAATTACGCTGATATCGTTGCTATTCAAAACGGGATACAGTAGTGCTTACACAATTCTGCTTGGCGAAAGAATAATTGACAATGGTACCGTCACAGGCGGATTTTGCAAGAGTCCTACCACTTATATGACTACGATTAAGGAGGCCAATATCAATAAAATGGAAACCACAGCATAGCCAGTAATTCCACTTCCAAAAAGTGCTGTGCAAGCGTTACTATATACCGGTTCGCAATGTGTTTTTAATGTGGCCATCGTAACTACTGAGCACAGAGATATATGTATGTGCCATCTTATGCCTTATGCCTAGCATTGTTGCACTGTGTTATGGGCAAGCGCATAACTTGTGATCAGGTGCAAGACTTGCTCATCTCGTCACTTAAGTTCCTAAATAATCTTGTGGTAGATGTAAAATGACTTAATCAAACTTTTTCTAAATAGGTAGCTGTTGTTATTAAGCTTCAATATTAAAAGTGGTGTGGCATACAGAAAACAGAACACTACCAACAGGCGTTACTTAGAATATAATCCAGATCCTTGGAATGTTTTAATGTTCAGGTTAACTATCCTGGTCTAGAACCTATCCAGGTGAACCGCTCCTTCGTTTCGGTCCAGATCTACTTTTTTCTTTCTTTTTTACGAGATAAAGTGACGAGACGAGCAAGTCGTGCGCCTGATGGTTAGCGTCCCGCCTGCCCATAACAACACAGAACCACACGGAGCGTGCTTGGCTCTGTGCTGTGCTCGTCACTCAGAGATGTTAGATGGTCTATCTCCTCGCCCTGTAATTTCTCTGGCATCACAGTAGTGCTTACATACTTACTGCTTGGCGGCAGAATATCTGGCAATGCAGGGGAAACTTCTGGAAACCCAGAAGGAATCACCCCGGAGCACGAGAAGGTCAAGCAACCCATTGGAGGTGGGAGCTTGGTGCCTCTTAGACCTCTCTCCTCTAGCGGTGTTGTTTGTCTACATCGATGCACAAAAACCTAACCAGCGTCCCGCCTAATGCCGGCCTTCAACTCGACTAGAGCATTAACCCGTGTATCGCGAACGAATCTAGTCACTCCGCAGCCGCCACGATTATCTCGGAGCGCCCGATGGCGACGTCAGAACGTCTGTTTGCGTTTCGCGAAGAATACAGTGGCGGGTGGTCTCGGAATAGAAAAGAGAGAGATAGAACCGATAAGACATCTTATTTTTTTTTAATTGACCAAGATGGTAAGCGACACGCTTGCTTGCCCATGACAACACAACATTTTAAAGTACACCAGATCGAAACCGCTTAACACCGCACTGCGCTTTTTAAAAGGTTTAAAATGGTCTATATCTATGCCCACTTAGTACGCTGGCAACACAATTCTGGTTACAAATTACTGATTGGCAGTAGAATATTTGGCAGTGGTACCACCACAGGCGGACTCAGCAAAAGGGTTTTACCACTTCTTTTATGGAAATCGATGGCAAAGCAAAAAACCTACTTATCCTGCGATGCACTCGTCACCACTGGTTAAGATGTTCTATCTCTGTACCCAGTCATGATGCTGGTATCATTGCCCTTCAAACCAAAACACAGCCACAGCAATGTTTACACCCTACTGTTTGGCAGTAGAATAACTGGCAATAAAGTATTGCAAAAAATATCGTTTAAAGTATTGCAAAAAATATTCGGATATTTTGTATCGATATATCGGTTAAAAATATCGATATTACGAATTATTTGAGACATATACATACATAGAGTGGCCCACTATAAAACTTACTTTAAAATACATATCTTAACTAAATAATGGCATTTACCACCATCGGCTCAGATCAAACTGGTGCAAAAAAGTTGCTTACACGTATACAGCAGTCTCTCAAAGATTTCAGTATTTGTTAATGTGAAGATAGAAAGGAGTTTTATTTGAAAAACAATAAAAAATAACTTGCGTTAGCGACCATAGTAGCAAGGTGATCATATATGTATGTACGTACGTATTTATGTACGACGTACTCGTTCGTGTGTACATAGGATGATGACTCTTCATGAAATTTAGTGAAAGCATGTACG
>DWGO01000701.1:0-11201 GCA_018247635.1 Eurytides dolicaon deicoon
ATATTACAGTATTTTTGTACAAAGCTTACATTGAAACAAGATGTATTATCTAAAAAAACGGACGTGAGGTTACGATATAAAATAATTGTATAAGGTATATCTCATAATTTAATGTTAAAAAAGTAAATTAATAATGGATATTCTTATACACCGTTTTGGTTCTTATGAAAATAAGTGATGACGAGGTAGCCGTTCGCACTACTTGGAAGGGCGTTCGCTTGGCACCTTGAGATATGAGGTATGTATTAATAACTGGCTGGCAACATTGTACTTTTAACCATAACATAAGTACCACGTACGTCAGAGTTGACGTTATGACGTTATTGACTGGAAATGATGACAACTAACAATAAAATTCGAGCATGAGATGATGGTTTTTTTTTTATGAAATAAAGAGACGAGACAAGCAAGTCGTGCGCCCGATAGTAAGCATCGCGCCTGCCCATAACAACACAGTACCACACAGAGCGTGCTTGTCTCTCAGAGATATTAGATGGTCTATCTCTGTGGCCTGTACTTGTACTCACTGTACTTTAAACCGGAACACAGTAATGCTTATACACTACCGCTTGGCGGCATAATATCTGAAAATGCAACGGTACCACCCCAGTCGGAGTCTGCAAGAGTCCTACCACACATAAAAAATCTAGGTAAAATAGGTATTATAAATCATATTTAAAATTTCGAATCATATTAATGTATAATTCAAAATATTAAATACTATTTATAGCGTTTGCCATCATTTATTTATTTAACCTTCAATACAAATATATTGAAATGAGTATTACAAGGGGTGGACCTTTAGGTATTATCTCCCAGCGAACCGGGATTATTTAAGCATCGAATACCGCAGTATAATTTATTTTGGAACAGGTCTTCAAATAACATATTTACAACATAGGTAACGTAATAATAACAAGATGATGCCTATGACATTGGTATCATCTCTTTTCAATAATAAAATTGTAAAAGCCAAAATGGTGTCAGTTTGTTTATGAAGGTTTTTGTTTTTTTTTTAGGTTAGGTTTTTGTTTGGGTTTTTGTTTTAGCTTAAACATATATAAAGCATAGCTGCTTCTTTAACTTAAAAGCTGAAGTATGTTATATTTCTAACGGTTGAGTGATATGATTCACAAAATGTGCTTAGTCAGCTCAAGGTTAATATAACTTATGCGGGATATTTTTCATTGAATAGTTAATAATAAATTTAGCTCATATAAATTTAACAAACTAGTGGCTTAAATAGACCAAAAACATTAGGAGTATGTCAATGAAGATGAACTTTTTTAAATTAAAAGTATTATCTAACGAACTTAACTTCGATTAAATCACACATAAAACATAAAACCAAGTGTTAAATTATTTAATTGTGTTTACCTAAAATTTACAAATGAGATATTTATGAATTTGGATAGAAGAGTAGGGGTAAATAATCCTTCGTAACCAAAAATATTATTAGTTTACAATACTTATATTATGTCAGATGTAATATCCCATAAATTAAAAATATGGCTCAAAATCTAAATCAATTCGATTTTAGAGTCAGCAGGCAGTGTAAGTACCGAGAAGAAAATTAGAGTAAGTAAAGAGTAACTAGTTATTATCTGTAAGTTAAAATGTGTTATCAAAGGATTACGTCATTCTGTAAAACAATAGATCCAGTTTCGGTTCATTGCAGTCCAGTAATTACGAGCCCGTGGTTGTTTGTGTTAGTTATCACGGTGAGTGAGCTATTAGTTACTGTAGTATTGGTTCGAAAATACATATGTATATATAAATATTAAAATGCATGTAAGATAAACTTATTCCACGTCTCAATTTCAATTTAAAGAATGTTAAGAATTAATAATGGACAAAGTAACTTTTCGTGTCAAAGCTTTTACAAATTTATTAACAGTTGTATTGTTTCAGTACATTCAAGGCAGTTGAGTTGTCTAATGTTTTTTGGTATCTAGTTTTGTCGTTATCTATGTAGTTATTTATATTCCACACCGTGATAAATTGGTAAAGGTCAAAATGATGTCCGTATAGTTTTTACTTGTGAACTGCTTAGCTACTGACTTGAATAATAATAATAAATATTCAAAAGGCGCTTTTTTATACTAAAAATATAAATTTGTTTTAACACATACACTTCATAGAATGTCAGTAGTATAATAAAAACGCAGAGATTTAATTCATATTCATGTTGTTGTACGGTCTTGCGCCTTCAACGAATTATTCCATAGTTTCTTTATAAGTACGTAAACACATACTAGTTTTGCCATCTAACAACTCTCAAAGACGTCAATACAATAAATATAATACAATACAGTACAATACTTCTTTTGTCAATTTTACAATAAGTATTGCTGAATAATACACGCTGAACATCTTCTTTTTTTGTACAGATCAGGAAGCAATCGGGCAATCGTGCAGGTTACGGGCTTCGGGGCTAATCCCCACGACCCGGGCTTCGTCTCAGTGGGCTTTCTGCCCACCGGTTACCTGATGGCTTGCACACGCCGCCACTCATGAACATCTGCAACATCAAGGAACTTGCAAATGCGTTGCTGGCATTTATGTTGGGATGTTTTGGAGCCGTGTAAACAAGGGGAGTGCTCCAAAAGTCGACACGACAAAGGATTTCTTTTTAGTCAATGTCGTAACGGTTTCTATCTGTAATGACATTCGGAGCCGAGACATGGATACTGACACTATGATTGATCCACCAATTCAAGTTTGTTCAGCATGAAGATGTCACCCTGAACTCGAATTCAAAATGATCCGACATAAAAAAAACTTGCTTTATTTAAAGAACAGATTTTAAAAAGGGATTTTGCAAGAAGAATTCTTTATAATTGACTCCTTAGCACAGACCTAAAATATCGCCCTACCGTAATTAAGTTCAAGAAGTCACACTTACATATTCTCGAAACATTTCAAGGAACGATAACTTCGTTGACTTCCGTATGTGCTATTAACGATTGATAGATAGTGTAAACGACCTAATCATGCTAAATGTACCAATTAATAAATGATCAAATAAGCACTTATAACTAATTTCTTCGTTATTCGTTTGATAGTAAAATCTGAAGTAAGAATAAATTATTAAAATCGGTTTTGTTTCAACCACTTGTTGATCTGATGTTTTTTTTAGAAGATCAAGTGCTGAAACGAGCAAGTTGTGCGCCTGGTAAGCTAAGTGTCCCGCCTGCCCATAGCAACACAGTACCACACAGATAGTGCTTTGTGCTGCGTTCGTCACCCAGAGATACCTACAGAGGTAGTATAATAACTGGCAATGCAGGTACCACACCTCCCCGATTGGACTCTGCAAGAGTTCTACCATTTTCTATTGTTGTCAAATACATTTTCACTTTTTTTAACGATATTACAACAATATAGTTGAAAGTTTGCCAACAGCTGGGGGCCTTGCAAGTGCTGAGCACGAGTAATTTCTAATAAAATCTATAATTACGCATATTTTTGTTAGCCAGCTCCTTAAAAGGTATTGTATCCACTACCACTATTTGCGTCTAAACTTCAAAATTATTCAAAAGCTCCTGTACTATGAAAATTTTAAAATATAGTTTCTAAGCACTACTGCATTCCGGTTTGAAGGGCAATGATGCCAGCGAAATTACTTACCATCTTGCTGCATTGCATATTGTTTCCTAGTTAAATATGGTTGAATAAATATACATAACTATTACAGGTGTGGTTAGGTTATCTTAGACATCATCAATGTTGTATTTTAATAATTCGGGAGATTAAATTCAAATTCCAAGCTATTAAATCCTTGAAAGTTTGTTTGTTTTTGTGTTGTTTATCATTTGCGACAATACATTGTATAGTTATCAAAGTCAGTTTGTTATCACCGGGGTTATATTTAAAGGTTACTGTTTTTTTTTTTTGGAATTCATTCATATTTAGTTAACAATATATTAAATATATATATTTAAAATCGGGTCTTTAAATATAATTTTAAGTTACGTTTTAGATCATCCACACTGTTCTTTAAATCTTAGTAGTGCTTACACACTACTGCTTGGCGGCAGAATGTCTAGAAATGCAGTCGTACCGCCCCAACCTCTGCAAGAGTCCTTCCAAAGTTTGGCAACTACGCTAAATCACAGCTTATACTGTATCCTATAAATGATGACGTAGTTGCTTTCAGGCTATGCGACTTCACAAAGCTACATCGGATCACCGAGCCCGTGGAAATGCTAAATTTCCACGAGTTGGATAATCACTGCTTACAAGTCCAGACGGGCTTATAAATTGAGGATGACGTAAAAGGCCCCGTTAGAACGTTTCAATAGTTCCGAAAAGCCCTAATCACTGCCATAAATCCCTTCGAACGTGGCATGTTTATAGGCGCAATTTCCGCCAACCTCTTGTACTGCGAAAGCGAAATATGAACCTTAGAAATAGGTCGGAGGCACCGTCTCTCTTATAAATATTCTCTTATGAAGAGCAATAGATTGTTTTGTCAACTGTTAGAAATATACACTACGGTACTATACTAAGGCAGAAACATAACTTGAATCGTTCAAAACTGCAAAATAAAGTAGGTTGTAAAAAGAATAAAAGCTTAAAAATGTTTAAAATTTTCGATTATTCATATCTATTGCAATTCCATCGTTTTCTGTTTATAAACTCAACCTATAAAACTTATGTTAAAAGATTAACTAGTTGATACATAATTTGCCAAATCGGATAATTCTTGTTTTCAGAGTACGCTTGGAGAAATGCCACACCACTGCCGATTAATCTAATGCGTAGTACTAATGTTCAAACCTATTTAATTCCGGTTTGAAGGCATTCTTATTGTACTAGGTATGGAGAAGAAAAGTTTTGTTTTTGTTTTGGCGCCAGTTGGAAAGTTAAGAATCCTAGCGACGACGTGGACGTGCGATGCGAAGGAAGTGACTCACGGCCATTCCCTAGACCGCCCGGGGTTCGATTCCAGCGCCGGAAACGTCACGTGTGTGCGTCAGATATCATAAACATTCCGCACCACGCGTGGGGGCGGTCTCTGACCAAGATTTAATATTGTAAATGGACTATACGTTAGAGTAAGTGAGCTTTAGTAAATAGGGAAAATGGAAATCAATAAATGATGTCAAGCAAAACCGTTTGAGGTTCAGAAAGTAAGAGAAATGTGTGTGCGATGGTTTTTTGACACAATTTTTTTTTACAGATACGTCACGCTTGCTCATAACAACCTAGCACCACACAAAACGTACTTGATTCTGCGCTGCGCTCGCTACCCCGAGATTTAAGATGGTATATCATTGCCCTTTAAAGCGGAACACAGTTATGCTTTAACACTACCATACCGTTCAGCGGCCACAAGAAGACTGCAAGAGTCTTAACAATTACAAAATGTTTTATTTCGATTCACCAATCATATGAAAAGATATACGTATAGAAAATATCACATAAACATGAGAATAATGTGTGAAATTATTTATGAAGACTATTTGCGCAGAATGTTTGCAAGATATATGGAAGATGTTTTGTTGTTCAATATAGCTTTAGCTCAAAGCCTATAGAACCCCAAATGGGAGATATTTAAACCGTAAACAGATCTTTATTATTTTATGTATTATTTCATTTTATAATTTCGTTGCGTTAAATATTTTTTTATGAGATATAATGACGAGACGAGCATATCGTACACGCCTGTAGATAAGCGTCACGCCTGCCCATAATAAAAAAGTACCACACAGAGCGTCTTCTTGATTCTGTGTTGCGCTCGTCACCCAGAGATATAAGATGGTCTATCTCTTTGCCCTGTAATTTCACTAGCATCATTGTCCTTCGGAACACAGTAGTGCTTACACACTACTGCTTGGCGGTAGAACCTCTGTTGGCAATGGGGTGGTACCGCCCCAGTCTGACTATGCAAGAGTCCTACTCCTTTTAAGAAATAGGCCAAATAGGATATACATATAAGCAGTGTTTTGATCTTTAATATTTTTATTATTATATGTATAGCTCCAAATTATAATTTCGTCGCGTAAAATACGAATGAAATTGCGTTGTGTTTTATATAATAAGATCTTGTGATACCTTTCTTTAAAGGTTAGAGGCTTTGGTTATTTAATATTTGTGACTTGCTATGTATGAATTTTAGTCTCCCTGATTTATTTTTAAAAGTCTCTTAACATGTATACGAAGACGATACGATGACAACATTGATGCAAAACGAAAGTAAATTCAGAGGATAAAGCGTAACTTTAACTGTAGACATGCAGTTTCGAAGCTATTTTCAAGGTTAAAGTTTCTGCGTTCAGTATTTGGAACTAGCGCGAGTTAAAAACTTCTAAGATGGGATTATTTTGGATTTGGACTAGTGATGGAGGTTTTAATATGAGTATAGATAATATGATAGAAGATATGGTATAGATAGTTTGATTCGTAAGTGGTTGGATTATTGCGGAGTCCGATTGGGGCGGTACCACTGTATTGCCAGATATTCTGCCGCAAAGCAGTAGTGTGTAAGCACTACTGTGTTCAGGTTTGAAGGGCAATGATGCCAGCGAAATTATAGGGCAAAGAAATAGACAACCTAATCTCTAGATGACGAGCGCAGCACAGAGCCAAGCACATTCTGTGTCGTAATATATTGTTATGGGCAGGTGTGTCGCTAACCATCTGGCGAACAACTTGCTCGTCTGGTCACTTCATCTCATAAAAAAGAGTAGATATTTGAGCTGACTACCTGTCTCAGCTGACTACCTGGCAGCGAACTACCTGTCTATGCTCAACAAATACCCTGGAGACTTCACCCTTCAAACCGGTACACAGAAGTGCGTGCACATAACCGCTTGAAAGTAGAATAATTAACAATATCGTCGTACTATCCCAGTCAGAATGGTAGTGTCCTACCATTATTATAATGGTATAATTGGTTAAGCTGCTATTACATCTTTAGGTAACAATTGTTTATTCAACAAAATCTAGACACTACCTAAGCCCTTAGACTGATAGCCTGAAATAGTTGGCAAAATTAAGATCTAAACCGTATATAAAGATCTATCGGCTGAGGGCATCCTACATCGCGTGATGTTTGGCAATTTGGAATATTCCGTAAAGTCATATTGGTGTGGTGACCATAACTCGGTCAGTTTAGTCGATTGATCGCAGTTAGTCATTGCCAGAGGTCAAGGTCAGCCAATCGAGGGTTACGACTGACCTTATCTCGAAATGAACTTCGCGGAAAAACCAGCGCGAGATAACACAAGCCGTCCACGTGTGTGTCTGCCAACGGTGCCAAACACGCTCTGTGTGCTACTGTTTTCTTATGGGCAGGCGTGACGCTTGCCATCGGGCGTATGACCCGCTCGTCTCATCACATTATTACGTAAAAAAAATTCCCTTGAACTTGAATAATAGTTGGTTAATATTTAGATATTTTTAATATTTCAAAACTATTAGTCTCAACTAATAGCGTGCTTAGAAGTTATTAGTGTTTCGATAATTTAACGGAATGTCATTACGTTCCTTAGTTCTCAGACATTTTTTTTACGTGATAAAGTGATGAGCCGAGCAAGTCGTGCGCCTGATGGCAAGCGACACGCCTGCCCATAACACAGTACCACACAAAGCATCCTTGGCTGTATGCTGCGCTCGTCACCCAGAGATATAAGACGGTCTATCTCTTTGCCCTGTAATAACTCTGCCACAATTCCCCTTCAAACCGGAACACAATAGTGCCCACACGCTACTGCTTGGCGGCAGAATATCTGGTAATGCAGTGGTACCGTTCCAGTCGTACTCTGCAAGAGTCCTACCACTTAAGAAAATTGTAAGTTATCCAAAGGAAATAGGTTACTATATACAAATAACTTTAACCCGCATTTAAATGGATCTAAGCACTATACTTGTTTTGACTTCAAAGTTTTCTTCTGTAGCACAGGACAGAAGAGACGGAAGTGATATTTATACATTATGAATTAGCATTTACTGAGTAAGATGACTCACTCTTTCTCCCAACATGTTGTTACCGCTATAGACATCAACAACAACCCCACGTATGTTGAAGATGTCTATGGCAGTAACCAATTAACCATGTCTTAATCACTAGCTCATTCGCTTCATCGCATCAAATATTTAAGGCAGTGCGATGTTTACTAATATACAGTATTAATAGTGTTTGATAGTTAAAAGTTATCATACGTATATATAGTAATATTCTAATATTCATACCTTACGTTCCTACTGTGTTTCCATAGGACAAACTATACAACTTAAGTCCTATGTCTTGCGTTATTGGGTTACACACGTTCTCATATATACAAAATGCAAGTGTTAGGTTGTCGGCAGTCGACCTATAATTTTACTATCACTGTTGACAGTTGAAGTTCGTTATTATAACGTATTTGTACCGTGGTCATACTTTCCCTTATTATCCATGATCATAAACACGTGTCACGTAAACATGTGACCTATTTAAGAAAAAGAGTATTGGATTGGTATATTACACCTGGAATACAACAAACGCAGCTCAACAGAGCCGTTATCCGTAAACTATATTAAGCTTAACCACTAATAGACCTTATCTAGCCTAGATCTGACTAACTCATTAAACGACCTAGTAGCTTCTAGGCGAGTGGCTCGTTCGAAAGTCGCTCGCTACAGCTCCAACGACCATGATAACGTTCCGATAAGACTAACACGGCGGGCCGGTAAATCAAACATGTAACAAACAAATACCTTGTCACGATGTCTATCAAGTCCTCGCCGGACGGCGTCGACCACACCATATTACACTAGATCACACTGCACAAACGGTCCACAACACCACCATCCCAACAGGATAAGGACCCCGACGCACGCGGAGTGATAAGGCGGGCAAACATGTGAAAAAAAAAACACGGCCCGGGGGTCCCAAGAAGGTCGAATCTGGTATTTTCTCGGCCGGTCGGTCGGTCGGGCTGGCAACGCCGCGGACGCCGGCTCGGACGGACGCGCGTTCGGTCTACGCGCCGCTCATTGGCCGAATGCGGCGGCGGCCATTACGGCGCGGCGCCCGCTCGTCCAATCGCGCCGCGTCCCGCGCGCCCCGCCCACTCCATTTCCGCCTGTTGAATGGGACGCGCGGCAGTCGCATCCGGTACTCCGAACGGTGCTCACGTCTTGCTCCGTCTTACCACGTCTTCACAGACCGTTTCTTGACTCTCAACGAGACCAACCACGACGTATGACAGTGTCGACGTAATCATCACCACACGCTATACCGTCGAGAGCGCGTAATATGAAATAGTGCGAACTAAACGAATGACAACATTAACGGCGAATAGAAATGCTTAGATCGCAACAAGTCACATTCGAAAGTGTTTTAACAGCTATCTTACAAAACAGTCTAAATGTAAAAGCATCGGTATTTTTATTAGATCTAGGATAAATATCACATGCAAAAGTGTAAAATATCGTGTTAATAACTTAGCTATGTTTCACTCATGCACAAGTTCTTACCGCTTTAACAGTTTAAAGTACAGTTCCATAAAACGCAATGTTTTTTACCTGAAACAAATAAAGTTTAAACATTAGCTATAGAACAAACTTAATTGAAATACTTAAATTATGATTTAATGTGCACTTTTCGAGAATATTAGAAAACATAATAATATGAAATGAAAAATAATCTTCCTTAGTGAAACAATTATTTAGTGCTGAATGTAGTAACGTTCAAAAACTATATTATTTATGATCTTAGTTCTTTTATATTGACTTTTAAAAGCTTTTTTTAAATATCATAGATCGACTGCACCATACTGTGCTATTTCACTGTTAATAATTTTTATCTTGTATATTTTAATATATTACAACATAACCACTTGCATAAATCTGTGTCAGTGGTTGGATAGCTCAAATGTTCATTAATTTTTTTTCCTAAATATGATAAATGTTTGAAACGGCCTTGTGACGCGGAAGATAACATCGACATGTGGCGTTCGAATACATTTTAAAGATTTCGTTCGACGCCGTTGTTACTTTAAAAGTTATATCAGATGTGTCTTTTTGGGTGATAATTACTTATGTGTTATACTTATAACGGTTAATATTTACTTTACTACCGCAGAAAAATTCTCAGGGAATAATCATAGCCAGAGCCTTTATATCAAACTTTACAGCGTGAAAGAAATGCAAATCCACGAACACGCCAACGTTTATGCTAGTGGGGATCTGTTGAATCAAATTGTTCACATTCAACGGACGAAGATTTTAACTGCGTGTATAGTTCGCCTTTTTTTCTATCAGGTGACATGAAATTGAATAGTCGGTAGGTTATCGCTAAAATAATAAAGATAGGAGCATACTGTCTACAGAATCAAGCCAATTTTATAAGTTCCTACAGCTGTGATATAACTTATCTTAATAAAATATCAACTTATTTCATACATTAAAAACTCGTTTAAGGCAACTTGATCTTCTAATGCGTTCCAAATAGAATACACGTCACTAACACAATGCTACTACTAAACAAAGACAGCACTACGCCAGAAAGTACATTAACACTAACTGCATATCACGCTTTGTCGGTTGTATTCTTTAGTGATAAGATGTTGTTCCAAAAATACTTATTAACACCCACAAGATTCTGGGAAATTTTTAGGTAGTCAACAAGCGAGAAGTGCAAACCAGGACAAAGTAATTTATCCCTAATACATTCTGTTTTTCTAACACTGTCATTTAACATTTGTAACTTTAAACATACCAACTATACCGACATGAGTTTTCTGATCGTGTGTTTACTAATACATATATGGTTTTATATTATTGTAAAAAAAACATGGAGATTTTGACGAAAGGACTAATTAGATCACGTTAAATTTCCATCTGAATTATATAAATCGCTAGAAAAAATTTGGTAAGCTTATTCTTTAAACTCGATATATATGTTGTGTAATTTTAATAATATATTGAATGATCGTAACCTAGTACAAGATAAAAGAAATTTAACAGGTGCAGTAGGTCCAGAAGTTTCAAATTAAATACAAACCAACAAAAGGTACTCGTTTTTAATATAACTAAATATTTACGATGTAGGCGTCTAGGTGTGTACGGTGCTGGAATGTCAGATAACGTGGCCAAAGGCAAAGCCACTCCACTCGCCCACGTCCACCAAGTACACAGACTGGTTTCGCCTAAGAGTGTATGTATGTATGTATGTATATATGTGTATATATGTGTGTATATATATATAT